>JBBPQP010000230.1:0-37064 GCA_038092555.1 Boletus subgraveolens | reverse complement strand
TGATGCGTTCGCCCTTGTCCGACATGAAGCGAATGACACCAGACGTGCCGCTCCCGCCCATGGTGAGGGTGCGCGTGTCGTTGGCCTCGGACCAGGTGCCACCGTTGGCATAGTTGAAGACAGTCTGCTCAACGACGCAGAAGTACCCGCGATCGGGGTTTCTCTGATAGACACGGCAGCAAATGTTGTAAGACATGGTGATGCCTGACCAAAGTAGGTTTCAGTACGCAGCAGTGTAAAGAGCAAAGAAGAGACAGACTTGTTTGGCTGGTGGTTTGTTGTGAGATTTTATTCGAAGCGGATGATTCTCGAGGAGAGCTAGGGGGGTTTATATACCGCTGCGGCAGTGAGAATGGGGTCTCCCAACCATAGGGATGATCTTGCTCGCGTTGCGCCATTGCTGGTGGAGCTCAAATTTGGGGCTGTCACATCTGACGTTCATCTCCGTCATTGTGTGCTTCCCTTCCGGAAGAGGTCAACGAGTCGGCCAGAGGGAGTCCAGGTAGAGATGACGGAAGACGCGTCGCTGCGCAAGATGTGCTCCCGCTTTGCTACCGCCCATTGTTGTACTTTGCAAATCAGATACGAAATTCCAGTAGCTTTGACCCGCGACAACCCCGGCGGCCTAAATATAAAATGTTCATGCTAATTTGTCCGATGAGCGCCCGGCCTGAGAGGGAGTATTCGGCGTTCCTTGCGGCTACCAGTACCCTGCGGGATTGTCGCCCAAGCTCCGAGACGACCGAGATAATGCAATTGATCATCTAACGCTCGTTGTTAGACCTGCCTCGAAGGACTCACGATTCGTACGTGTGAGCATTTTGTTTCTCTATAGAACGTCCTCAAACCCAGGGGGGTTATACTTCTCTTCCTGAGCTAATAAATCGTAAACAGAGGACAACCAATGATCATCCAAGGTGCTAGCCAAAATATATGGGGAATGTCTGTCCTGACTGAATGAACGTGCCATAACACGGAGCGTCAGCCCACCCATTCGCATTAGCTGCGCAGATCCAGATCATATTCGAGTAGAACTGTCTGATGCGAACCTGCTACATGCCTGAAAGTATTGTCAGGAAGTCACAGCGGTGTTCGTCGACACAAGTTCTGGCGTTGCGCCCATCGGCATCGATCCATCGCCGACTTACGAGAACTGCGCACGAGCGAAATGACAGCCTGACAACGCCGCCGGTTTCACACAAAGGTGGCTGGTGTAACGACGATCATGTGGAGGCCAAAACCTGTATTTCGTGTTAACTCCACTTTTTCATTAAAATATGAGGCCAAAACCAACCTGTAGAGGTCAAGGCGGAAATAGTATCTCCAATCCATGGGTGGAGCAAGGAATCAGAGAAGAAGAGAGATGTATGGGAGGTTACTATTTTCTGAGAAGGAGTTGCGGAGGTGGTCCAGCCACACGCAATCTGCCGATGAGTACACCCATCGCAGATAGATCGTTGACGAGGCAGTAGTCATGTGCTCCTGCCTATTGAATCATGTTAGCAAAGCCATGCGTGAAGTTCAGCTGGATACGATGAAGGATGAGCCTGGACTATTGGAAGGTGGGGGAACAGAACGCCTCTACGCTCATCTCGCGTAAGAGTGGCCATCAGTGGATCTTCCGTGGCTGGTACGGCGTAGCAAAGTAGCGGGGACTTCAGTATTGTAACGTTCGCAAGTGAGTCAGTCCAAGGCGTAATCAACAGGATGTGTCATCGTGGCTATTTCAACTTGAGACCTTGGCGCAGGGATCATGGTTCAGTCACACTCCACTCGGAAGAAATCCAGCCGCAGTCGTGTGCGTGAACATTGGCGGGAACGCAAGCCGCAGAGGAAATTTAGTTTTCGCCTTTCTTGCCCCGATGCGGCCTCGCTATTGCACCATCTTTATGAGCGTCCTATGTACCCAAGTACTGGGCTCCTGGGCTAGTTGCTGTGTGTTCCAAACACTACCGATGGACAACGTCGACATTCGCGCTATAATTATCCTACCCGAAGGAGCTCGAAAATTTTCTGGGTATCGAAGAAGGCAGGCACACATACAGAGACTTACGCCTTCGAATGGCAAGTCAGAAATTGCGCCTTGCCTTTCAGACCAAACAACTCATTTGTAATTCACCCAGGATTCGAGAGCGTTCTGGAGAGAAGCAGAGTGCTCGCTGCTCACACGCGCGAATGATGGGTTCTTCAAAGTGGATCTAGAAAGCCTCATCAACTGGCGTTAGACGTCAGTGGTCAATCAATCACATTGCCCCGGTGGTTTCGGAGCTTGGCCGAGTACAACATTGGAGGACACAGGTCAACAAGGAACAATAAACGGAACGGGGAACACTCACTCTGAGATCATTAACAAAGCTAAAGTAGACCTTTCAAGACAATGTCTTTTTCCTAATCTCCACCTGGACTCATATGACTCGTTGAGTTCCTCTGGCGTGGCTGTCCCTTTACGGGAATTCTTTACAGCAGGAGTTACCCTCGACGATGGGTATCTCTTGACGGCTACCTCAGTGAGACGAGCGTAAAGTTCCTGGTATTAAGATATTGATCACCCCATTCCTCCCTACCCCATCGGAGTTGCCAGGAACCGAATTACAATGGCAGCTAAAATGGCCGTCGGCGGTATGAAGTAACGGATATGAAGACCAAACTACAACCCCAAGATCCTGCTGGGAGAAGGCGTAAGGCAAGTCAGTACTGCGGGGCGCGCAAAATAACTCTGAAAAGATCCACTGTCACGAATCTGGTTATGTTACCAAGGTGTAGTGACCCGGAGAGAAGCATGGAGCAACGGACATGAACGTCAGATGACAGCCCCAAATCTGAGCTCCACCAGCGATCGGCGATGGCGCAAAGTAAGGAAGATTGGATGATGGTCGGGAAACCCCATTCCAACTGCCGCAACGGTATATAAGCCCCCCTGGCTGTCCTCGAACATCATCCGCCTCGAATAAAATCTCACAACAAACCACCAGCCAAACAAGTCTGTCTCTTCTTTGCTCTTTACACCGCCGCGTACTGAAACCTACTTTGGTCAGGCATCATCATGTCTTACAGCATTTGTTGCCGTGTCTATCAGAGAAACCCTGACCGCGGGTACTTCTGCGTCGTTGAGCAAACCGTCTTCAACTATGCCAACGGTGGCACCTGGTCCGAGGCCAACGACACGCGCACCCTCACCATGGGCGGGAGCGGCACGTCTGGTGTCATTCGCTTCATGTCGGACAAGGGCGAACGCATCACCGTCGCCATCGGGGTGCACAACTACAAGCGTTGGTGCGACGTCGTCACTGGACTCAAGCCCAACGAGACGGCTCTGTTGATCAACGGGCAGTACTACAACAATGGGGGACGGGACTATATGAGGGAGAAGCAGCTGTCCGAGTACAGCGTGACCAGCACTCTTGGAACCAAGGTTGAAGTCAACTACACTGTCAATGAGGGCAATAACCTCCAGGCCGATATCATCATCGGATAAGTGAGTTGATACCGCCGTATCACCCCTCTTTTACCAAAGTGATGACCATATTTTGCATAGGCATTCCCCACGGGTTTGAAGTGATTTCTCGAAAATGTATCGTGTCGTCGTTGAGGGAAGGATCAGTCAATGTGAATGGTTGTAACTAGGAGAAAATTTGCGAAAAATACTATGTGCTTTCAGTGAAGTCACCGTTGGGATTGCAAACGACTCGTCAGTTCTTTGACAGGGATGTCCTTGATGGACCAGGATTAAACTCAGCACCTAAAAGCACCTGTCGTAAGATCATTCGAAGTCACAGTCAATCATGGTCTCAGTGTCAATCTAGTTGAACGTCCGAACACTTCCTTAACATTTACCACTACCACTCCGAGTCAGGTGTATTCCTCCCCACCTATCTGCGTCTCTTCATCCCATTCTGACTGTTCGTTCCGCTCGATGTCCGCGAACACCATCGCAGTCCCCCACACACCCGGACTGGATACCGACGAGAAACCGAACCCTGTGTCGATCCCATAGCCCCGTCTGTTTCGAATGTCGCGAGCATACAGCGCGCGTATGCTCAAGATGAAACGAGGGGTGAGCGTGAATAGAGGGACATTACAGGCGACGAACAGCACGGAATACAATCCTTTTACTCCGAGAGCATTGTAGAGACCTTGAGTTGGGAGGTTGACAAGGCCAAAGACCAGTGTGCTATCACGGAATGTTATCATTAGCACACCTTGCTCCGCCAGACTGCGCAGAAATGATACGACTTACACTAAAAAATAAAGGACACCTTGTCTGGAGAGGAGGTTCATGTACCGGTTAAGCTGCCATTGCTTCGTTGCTCTGTACATTTGAACCGACTGCAGTACAAACTGGATGACCACCAAACCGCAGGTCACTCCACCCGGAATAAGCTGTAGAATAATGATGCCTTCGTTCCAAGTGTACAAGGTAGCAAAACTGCCACAGAATGAAAAGTCCAGCACTTGTACAGTAGTCGCTAATCACCAGTCAGGAAGCGAGCAGCGAATAATCTTTAGCCCTGGCAGTGTGCATCATATGAAGCTGACTTACTCGCCACACTCCCGGGAATGTTGGAAGTAACAGTGACCATGGTGGTTAGGACCATGTACGGGACGAAGACCGTGAGGAGTATGGCAATAATCAACTTCGACCGGTTGTACATCGCCCACACACGAAGGATCATCACCACTGATTTTCCATTGAATTTCAGTAGTTAGAGAAAACATCGGCACTGCAACTTACCATCGGCGGCAGCAATAAAAAAAAGAAATGCGAATTGGTTCAGAACGTAGATTGCGTAGCCTGGTGGTAATCATGATGAGCGGGAAAGTGTTGCAACGCTTGCGCTCACGTCTGTTTGACCGATGTTAGCTATCTGTATTCTGACATGAGTAGATCATACATACGCCTATTAATATTTCAGTGCTGTCCTGAGTTATCGACATTATAACATGACGTGTGAGAAAATCCTATCTCACCAGGCTCGGGTATGAAGATAGTCCCATCTTTGACGGTGTCTGTCAGTGGGATCCACTATGCAATTGATCTCTCACATACTGAGGGATGTGGCACTAGTAGATAACCGATTCGGTGTGAATATTCATGATGTAACACGGTTGACTTACATCGCGGAATAACAACCAAGATAACGGACCTGTGAAGCATAATTTTAGTCTACTAGTGCAACCCAGATCGTCAAAGTTGCAATACACACAAGAATAAACAGGAAAGACACCCAAGACCAGGGTTTATTCTATGATCTCGTCAGAAACCTGTCACCTGGTCAAATTGCCCACAAACCCAAACATATTCTATCTATCCAAGTCATCAGTCGGGGAAAGGCCTATAGAAACTGTATGGGGTACGATACCTCGCTTGGAAATGTGAGGACTGAGTTGTGACAGTGCAACGTTCACTTCAGCATAACGAAATGAATAACAGAATACATCACTGACCGTAATCATATCCAACGGCGGTAGCAATTGCAACTATGCCCACTGATGAGATCGGTCGACCAAAGAGCTTCTTCAGGCTCACGGGACGTGCAGTTGCTCCGCTGGAGCACCACCAAGGCCCGCTGTAGATTGGTAGACATGACCTTGGTATATGAGTGGCAGAGCTAGCCACGGGGGGATCCGGTTCGAGGGGATGGAAATCCACCTCTCGCGCTACCATGAAATACAGAGCATATCAGAGGCAGTGGTAGATGGTTACTTGACATTCGCCGTTCCAGTGTCGATAAGTTGTTACAGTTCCCCCAGAGCCGATACTGGACGTGACCGGAAGCGGTATCGACTTCCGCTTTAATTATAGGGATGAGTACTACTACTATCAGTGCGAGTTTTCGATAGAGAACGATCTCGATCTCACTCACCATACTTTCGATCCGAAATGCCTGATCGGATTCATAGACCACTGATCCTCGGCGGTCCGCCCGAGTAGTTCGAGAATGCTGTGCTACAGGTTATCCACTGCGCTCTTGAGTTAGTTCATATGGCCGCAATGATCGAGACACATGGTTCTACTCGCAAACCCAAATAGGCCATCGGCAGACACGAGGAATGCAGCTAAAAATGTCGAAACTTGAAAGAGCGACTCGGGGTTGTCCCGGCGTCATGAGAATGTTGAAGCCAGAAGCACCGCCGTACTACCCTTTTTTGTGATCATTTTAGGTTATCCTCTCAGTCGCGACTAGTCCGACGTGAACTAATCCAGATCAAAGGATGAGTCGACATATAAAACACATTGCATTGCGTTCGCATTATCACAGAGTCATTGCAGTGGAAAATTGTCATGCAAGGGAAGAAGGAAATCAAGTCCGAGCGATGCCGAGAGACGGGTGGGAAGAGAGCGAGTGTAGTACGTGTAGGATGTACGCATAGGTAGTAGGTAGCAGCCGCTAGTTGAGCGTATATTAGATTGAAAGGAGAAAACAAGGGGTGGGAGAGCGGATGGGAGAGTAGGAAAGAAAATGAAATGAGTGTCCAGCCAGTGTAAAAAACAAAAGAGACGCAGTCGTACTCATGGGTCAAGCGACCGACCATCCAAGACAAAGAAAGCACGATGAAAAAGAAAAAAGCGTCAGCATCCAAACGACGACTATCCTCGAGGGTAACTTGCTAGATCTAACCAGGTCCATTCAACACGTCCATCCCAGAAAGGCGCGTATGGGTTTCAATTGACATCGAGGAACCTCAAGAGTGGCTTAACAGCACCCTATCGATCGCAGCGTTGATCGTCACTTTCCTCGGCGTAAGGTCCATCCCGAACCGCTCCTCAAGCACTCTTCTGATCTCCCGCTTCGTCACCGTGTTCAAATCCGCCGTCTGCAAAATTTCCTCGACAGTCCGCTCAAGATCCGCATCACTCGGTGCACCTGAACCATAATCCGCAAGTTGCATCGGGCTGTGCATAGGCGGTATGTCAAAGTAGTTGGTCGGTGGTCGCGAGCCCATTCCCATCGATTGCGAGGCGTACAACATGCCCGCGTCGCTCAAGGGGCGGAGTTGCGACATGGGCGTGCCACGGCCGGATTGGTATCCTGCGGGAGGTAACATGCCGAATTGTTGCGATGGTGCGGGAGAGTGGCTGCGAGGTTCGTAGAACGTCTCGTGTCCATACAGCGATGTAGCGCGTGACTCAGCATAGCCTTCCTTGTATTGGCGGCCAGGAGGAACCCAGGAACCGATCGAGTGGTTGGACTCCTTGTCCCATAGCTCGTTCTCGTAGTCGTTCCAAGTCTTGAGAGGAATCGCACGGGGATCGAACTTGCCTTCGTCCTATCGAGCCGTCATGTTAGCATCAGTCCAAACCCCGAACATAAACCCAACGTACATGCACAATAAGCTTCTTGCCGGATTCTCCGAGCACGATACGCGTCGCACCCCACGAGAAGTCATCCATGCGCCAGAAGGAATAGATTGGAAGCATGAATGAAAAGATGGGAATGGCGAGAATGTAAAACACCATCCATCCAACCATGTCCCACTTCCGTCGAAGGATGAACACGAGAGCTTGAAGACCATACACAGCACCAATCATGATGAGTGAGATGACAGGAATAGTTTGTCCCTCGCCGAGGACCGAAACGAGCAAGTAAACAATCTATCCCGCGAGATGCATGAGCGACGCATACAGCGAAACCAGCGCAATATACTCACATAAGCCACGGTGACAGGCTGAATCAATGTTGACACCAAATCCATCATAACGATAAACCTCATCGAGAAACAGCAGAAACCGCAAAGTTGATCCAAGAACATCAGCTCTCCCAAGTTGTGGACTGTCGAGTTGATCCAACGACGTCGTTGAGAAAGCAAAATCTTCCAGTCATCCGGTGCGACCGTATACGCGTGGGCATCTCGAACGAACTGTGTCTTGTGCATCGGGAAATGTTTCAGTAGGAGTGTCGTCAAGTAACGATCCTCTCCGAGGTGCAGCAGGTTCTTCATGTGCAACGTGTCGACACGATTCTGAGAGTAATCTGAGATCATTTGATTCGAGATCAACAGAGGCTTGTGCGTGTCGGCCGAACGGAGACGGAAAAGTGTGAAACAACCGGGCAAACAGGTGACAGAACCAAAGAGCGACTCGAAAGCCTTGGCCATGTGGTGCGAGATGAAGTATTCATAGACCTGCATCATCGTGATGATGGACTGCTTGGCATTGGCAAGCGTTGTCTCGCCACAAACACCGAGCACCTTCTTGTCGTGAACCATGCTGGAAAAGACGATGAGCGCGAATTAGCAATGGTCACAATGAAGACAGGACGCGACGTACGCAGAGATCAACCGGTTCACAGAGAATGGGTCCACAGTGGTATCAGCATCAACCGTGAACAGGTATTCATAAAACGTCGGGTTGACACCGATCACGTTCTTGATCTGGTGATATATCTCTAATTCCAGGGGGTTCATAGGAGAGTCGAAGTGCACCTATTCCATCCTCGCGCGTGAGCCACTGCATTGCATCATCACACGAGCACAAACATACCTTGTTCAAGAAGTGCATAATGACCATTTGTGAGTCTCGCTTTCCTCGGTTTCCAGGGCGTGATCTCTCCGTCGGCTTGCCGACCTTGACAACCACGAGATAAGGCACGACGTGACCAGCGCACTCGTACAGCCCAGAGTATACCTTGCCCATATTGTGTTGCCGAGCACCCTCGCCCAACGATACGAAACTCAGCGGCTCGGGATCGAGGTTAGGATCCGCACCAAGGATGTCGAGTACGATACGGGGTGTAGGTCGGTCGTTTCCAGAACCAACAATGTTGCCGTCGCAGACGACGAGAATCAATTTACGTTTGTCGTCGTACTTGAGCTGGGCGAGCGAGTCGATGGTACGACGAAGCGAGGTCTCTCCTTCTGTGTAACAAGGCACTTGGCAAATCACGAATTTGTCGTGGTCTTCTGGCGCACGAGGCGAACCAAAGTTGATCGAGGCGATGAACTTGAATGCAATGATGCTGACCATCATAACCGACAACGCGAGGAGAATGTACTGGGAGAACAAACACTGTGGTGAATTTCGGTTGTCCACCATGCCGATGAGGAATAGGTTTCGGAGGCACGTCTTCTGCGCGGAGAGCGTCCCGGCATCAATGTTAAGGTTATCTATCGCTTTCGTGAGGTCCTGACCAGAGGTGTACTTGAACAGATTGACAACGCTGCTGTCCATGAATTGTGCATCTACACCGCCAGGAGCCTGTTGACCGCTTGGTCCCTGAACGGCGGGACCATAGTTGACATAATCTGTCAAATCATAGATGAGACCGTCATAGATACCAATTGAGTGCCCCGAATTCGCCATGCTGGATATTTCTTGAGGAGTGTAGCCCATGTAGCCAACGCGGTTGTTCCAACGCATGATAGTCATACTTTCGAAGTACCAGTCGGGACGTGAATCATTAGTGATCGCGCGGAAATCGTGGTATTGCGCGTTGAGATCCGTCGTGTTCGCCGCGGTAAGCTGCACCCACGGACTAACCGAACCAGAGATACCGTTGCAAAGGGCGCTGACCTGGCAAGGAAATGAGAAACAGACGAAGTAAACCAAGTAGACGACGCACCTGAACGGGGAATAAGGTGGAAGCGTCCATGCCACCATACTGCAGGATTGTCTTCGTAGGGATAACGGTCACGACTCTCTGGTGCGTCGCCGCGACCCCCGTGAGATCAAATACCTCACCGCGAATTGCGGTGTAGACGTTGTTTGGCGAGTTCGAATATGAATGGGATGCAAGCTCCGATGTGCTGAAGACGTGCTCCGTCGGACAGATGACGAGGCCGAGGATCGCGATGACGAAAACCGCACAACCACAGATAAACCAGATAATAAAGTTGAGCGCGAGCTTCTCCCTCCATGCTTGACGTATGTCCTCACGTTTCATTCGGCCGAACCACTTGAGGAATATGGATGGCATCCACCAGGTGAGGAGCCAGCACAGTAAGACCCAGCGTCGTCGCGCCGACGTCTCTTTGACGACCTCGGTCGTCTCGTTCTCCATAATTTCACCTGCCAGAGCCTCTTTAGCCATCAATCCTTCCTTGTCGGCGTTTTGGAACATATTTCTAGAAGGGGCGTAGGACTCGGAACCGTAGTTAGAATTGGTCTCTTCCCGATTGGATGTCAGTCGACTCCGATTGTCGAAATCGTCAGAACGGAATGATTTGCGGTCCTCGTATTCGTCGTCGTAGAATTCACCACGTTGGAATGGGGAGGCGTTGGCTACCAATGGGGCGTGTGCCTGGGAGGACGCTTGGTTAAACGGATCCGCGTAGTCGTCCGGAGGGAGTCCTGGGGATGCGTAGGGAGCATACGGGTCGCCTATTGAGCGAACGTCGATTCCGGCTTCCGCCTCTGCATCGCGGAGGCGGTTTCGTTTCTGTTCCTCCACATCAAGCGCACGAATACGGTCCTCGAGACAATGGAACGCAGCTTGAGACAAGAAGACCTACGCGATGAGTAAAAGGATGAGAATCTTACTCGTCCATGACAAATAGACACTCAAAAGTTACCTTGTATTGCCCAAGAACTATATCAACCTCCTTTAAGCCCAAGATGTTTCGCGTCTGCTCGACCTTCTCCTTCGCCGAGCCATCCACAATGCTCATCGCTGCTATTGGCTCCTTATACCGACTGCAGAACTCGTTTGGGGTTAGCCCCACCTGGAAGACGTTTACGTTCCTCTTCGAAACTTCCGTCAAGCCCATGCTCCGAATCTGGCCCTTTACACTCCGTCCCTCCAACTGATTGGGTAATTGCGAGTCGTTGGGATTCACGCAGAAGACGAACCAAGACTGTGTTTCTGATAGCGTCTCGAACAAGGTGTCCAGAGCGGCCCTGAACTCGCCAGCCACACATGGTGTCAGACCCGCGGAAGGGTTCTGTGTGTCCTCCTCCTCCCGGTCCTGTTCTTCGGCCGCGCCGTCCTCTCGAAGCATTGGCATCCGCTTGACAGTACCCTTACGACGGGTCGATGGGGCACGCATTGGCTTGACCGGCTGCTGCGCGGAGACGATGGTGTCCTCGTTCTTAGGATGTGCCTGGGTCGCAATAGCTTTGCCCGAGAAAAGACCCTTGACGAAGGGATTGATTGATCCAGCCCCTTCTGCGCCATCTGCAGTACCAACGCTAGAGCCGCGGAGAAGTGAGACAAAGTCAGGGTTAAGGGAATCAAGGTTGCGGTCGAGGAAACCCTCGGAGGAATAAGTCACGGGGCCGTTGAAGTGGTTGACAGTGAAAGTCGGGGAACCCGACCGATCAATCGCCCCGACCTTGAAGGATGAATGGTTACCCCAGCGTTTGCCGAAAGCTTCCACCATCGTGTGGTCCGTCTTCTTGTGTGATCGGCGGGCCTGGTCATCCATGATGTGGATGAGGCCCCCAGGCTTGTTTTGCAGAAGTCGAACACACTCGGCGTTGTCGAAGTATGGCACCGAAGGAACAAAGTGAGAGATGCCCTCCGTCTGGTACTCGTCCACATGTGACTCGAAGATACGTTTCTGAATAAAATTCTGTAGGCGTTCGTTGGCGAAGTTGATGCAAAATTGATCTAGGGAATTGGGGCGGCTTGTCATGTTTTGTGGGCCGGGAAGATCAAAGAGACCGATGAAGGTGTCGTAGTCATCGCGGCAAAGGCGTTGGTTAATGTATTCATTCAGCCAGGCGAAAAGAAGAGAGTATAAGGTCTTGGCAAGGTCGTCACGGTTGTCGGAGGCACCATCGGGGTCGAGGAAGACAGTGCAAAGTTCCTTCTTGACGAGCTTTGTCTTGTAAGCAAGCGTGCTCTCAAGTGCGGAAGGTTGTACACCAAGGAACTCGGCAACGATACCAAGAACATCAACGTTACGAACGACAGCTGCGTCCACGTCACGACCGCGGTCAACGGTGAACTCGAGATTACCCAGGTGGAGAATGGCTGCGACGAGCTGGCACGTTTGGGCAACGTGTCGCTTGGACAGGCCAATGGACTTGAGCGCCAACTTGAGCTGTTCGAAACGATTGGCATCGTCATCGCGGACACCATTGGAGCGGGCGCTTGCACCAGCGCGATGGCCGAGATATCGGTACTGGGTCTTGTCGGTAAGGTGTAGATGTTGACGCTCTTCTGGCGATGCGCCAGCCATCAGGTAATAGAAAATGTGGAAGTTGCGTTCACCGGACGGCACAGCCGCCACCCGGTTGCGTTCGAGATAGTAGTCAAGCGACTTGATACCGCACAACCGCCCTTTGTCGGTGAACTGAAGCTCTGTGTATTTTCCAAAGCGAGATGCATTTGGATTGAAGAGCGTGCGAGCGTTACCAAAGGACTCTATGACGAACTCTGCCGCGGGCACCTGGATCGCAAGCTTGGACCCCTTCTTTCCCGGATTGGAAACGGACAGCTCTAGTAAGGTCTTGATGGCGAGTCGGCGACTTTCCGACTTTCCACTGCCGGTTTCACCGCTACATATGAATACAACATTCGTAAACCAAGCATGGACTAAAAAAAACGAGGCCGTACCTGATGATGAGGGACTGGTCCTGGGCTGTACGCCTCAAGTGGTAGTAGGCATTGTTGGCGAGCTGAAATATGTGGGGCGGGAGGGGGACCTTATTCACAGCCGTGTCCCGATAGTCTGCGGCATATTTTTGGAGAACCGAGTCGGCATTTGAAGCGACGTATTTGTGGGGATTGACGGCGACGAGGGCGGAGGAACCGATATTGGTGTAGATGGTGTCAGACATGAAGCGCTCGCGGAGACAGGCAGCGATGACATCGTCTGAGATGGCCGACAGGGCGGCGAGGTCAGTGACGACCTCGAGCCGCTGTTGCAGGCTCATCCCCGTGGACTGCCTGTTCATGTGTGGTTGTCAGCGACGGCGGCGATGACGAGACCTGAAACAAAGGAAGTGGGTAAAGGAGAGAGACGGGGCAGTAGGGATGTCGTCGCTGCAGGGGTAGGTGGAGGTGGAGGGGAAGGGAAGAAGGGAAGGAACGAGGCGAGTGACTGAGCTGGACGGCAGCGAGGGAAAACACTCGGCCCTATTAACGTGGCTAACTTTGGCCACTCTAGAATTTTTCCCACGCCGGCCTCTCTCATTTTTAGCTGGCCGTCGGGGGCGGGTTCAGCCGACAGCAAGCTCGACGGGCCAATTAAAAAAACGAAATGTAGTGGTACTAATTTCCAGTTTGCTTGGGCGTAGTCGGAACAGCGTGATGGCTTGTAAATGTGGCCAAAAAATATGGGCCTCACTGGGAATCGAACCCAGGTCACTTGCAATTTGTGATTCGCCCAAAGCAAGTATCGTACCTCTGGACCATAAGGCCTTGAAAATATCACACAGAAGTAAGACTATCTAAGTTGTGTGCAGGTGGCTGACAGGAATAACCCTCCCTCGACATATGCGTCGCCCTGTCTCGACTGCATCTTTCCCTCGCTGTCGACATGCTTTCGGATCTGAGCTATAGCACCCTCCCTTTCGATATGCCCACCCCCAGCATCACCCATTCAGAAGAGGACCCGCTCGTACCGCTCAACTTTGACGACCTCCTCGACATTGCACGCGAATTCGAATTCACCCGCACGATCACGCACATCTGGCCATGCGAAGAAGAACCCACCACCTTCCATGAGACGGGAATGGAGGATATACTCGCCGTGATCGTACCCACGCCGAACGCCGAAGAAAGCCCTCTACCCCTGTCTAACTCCGCACTGTCGATGACCCTCGACCCCGTCCACGTCCAGGAAGTCGACTCGCATAGATCGACGTCAATATGTCATGCGTCCGATACGAACGCGAGTACCTACGGAAACCCGGTGCATCTTTCGAAGGAAGACGCTCAGGTCCGAGCCGAAGTGGAGCCTCCGATCACATCGATACTCCAAGGATGGTCCCCTCCCAGCGGATCCCAATTCCTTGATCTCGATGACAGTCTTATGCTTCCCCAGTCACTGAGGGACGTATGGGTTCCGCCTTGGCTAGCAACGTTTCTCGCCCCCCCATGTACGCAGCCTGCAAACAGTACCAGCCAATCGTCCGCAATGGTTCCTGCGATTGGTGACATGCAGCCACAGCCGGCAGCAACACTGACGGAGCCGAAAGCTCCGCCTGTAGGCACGATTGATAAGATAGTCGACGATCCTATCAAGAAGAGTGTACCTTTTGTGCCCTTGCCAGTGCAGCCGTCAACACGCGCTGTTCTTGAACCGGCCCAGGCTCGGTCCGCCTTGCAAACCAACTCGAATGTGCCAAGTCAGACGACCACAATTACCCATACGAAGACACCAAAGTCTCGTCCACAGCCGCTGTCTACTCCCGTCGCGGGTGGTGCTTCTACCGCGAGGTACGCGAAAGCTCCTAGAGGAGGTATCCCACCCCACATTGCGCGCACGGTGACAAAAGCAAACATCCTCCTTGTCGAGAAAGAGCGCAAGGTGATGCAAGACGCATTTTCCAGTACGACTATGGGGGAAAAGAAAAAACCAAGTGTCCTCCGGAGAGCCAAGGTCGAGAGAGAATCGAGTAAGACTGTAGATGGTGGTGGCAGTGGAAAGAAATCGTTCGTCTGCGGTGAGAACGAAGAGAAGAAAGGAAGAGCGGCGAAGAGGGCGAGAGTATGAGCAAGCAGTGAAGGTTTGCTTCTTGATTTTTTATTGTCTTTACATTCGTGCTTTCAAAGATCTTGTGACATTTGCGTGCATATATTCGTTCTTCACGTTCACCGTGTATGGTTTATGTCGATGTATATATCATTGATGTTATCACCTTCTCCCTACTGCTCCATGAATCGTATGCTTGGATGTATCAACACGCCTCTTCATGGTCCACAGGCTGATATAAACTAGAGTCTGTCAGTAATGCATAACGCCTGGTTCCTCTACAAGGATTGTGTTGAGTACTACGATACGATCATACCACCGCTCGCAGGTTGATCATCCGATTTTCACAAACGGTTGAGGCCTGGCAGTTGAGGGAAATCATCATCGGCTTTGCATTGCTTTTCAACATCTACTTTATAAACTCACATGATGCCAGTGAGCCCAAGATACCAGCTCCATCGAGAGGTATGAATCTCTTGTTATAGCCTGAAAGATTTTTTTCTCTCATCGCAAACGTACGCGCCATCGTCGAAGAATAGGGCGGTCACGAATGACCAAGATCTATTCCATTTGAATGTCTCATGTTCTGTACGGCAGAGTCAGGGGACTGGGAGAGACTCGCCTAAACGTATTCCAAGGTTGAAATCGGTTTGTGTTGCGCTTCTGAGCCCGTAACGGGGGAAAAAATGACTTCTTGGCGCAACAGAAGAGATGTTGGAAGGGATGTCATATCAGCGACCTACTAGTAAGTGAAAAGATGCTAGTATGTAACCGACGGTAGCCCAACCCTCCCGTGTTGACAATTCCGACTGTATATTTAATGAGTACTCGCTACACATGCAGTCGAGAGTCATACCTGCGATGCAATTGCTGACCAATAGGATTTTGTTCGCATAGACGTTGCTACTCAACATCCAGATTGGGTGAGACTCGGAATTGCCGTGTCAAGGATCCACGACGCTGTTGCCGATGTTTGATGCGGAGTCCAACTCCGAAATCGTCTGTAGCCTACCCATTCACCAGACCATTTGGACAGCTACATCGTGATGACGGCGCGCTCGACACTCGTCTCGACAGTAACTTGTGACCCCACGCCGGATCGCGAGCGGGATGTGCCGGCCGTTGAGCCCGATCCCGCTGCTCGTGTTCTTCTTTGTCCCTGTTGTTCTTGGTTCACCCTGCCGCGTGACGTTGCACGCTAGCCCGAACATTCTTTGAACACCTCTCTTTCCTGGTTTGCTACGCTGGACGCGGCCACGATGCTCATGTATATGGGAATACTTCTCAACGTCAACAACGCTACAACATACTCCCTCGTTCGCGTTGAGCGCGTCCGAAGGTTGCTTCACCATGCATGCCTATGATCAAGCTGGATCGAACTGAAGCGGTCGACATGCGCCGTGTATGTGTCCGACTTTCTTGGACGCCTGTTTCGCTGGTTGCTTGTGTGCGTTTTGATTCTTAGTGGCGCGTTTCTAGTTTACGGTTGGTGGTAATCGAGTGCAAGATCCACCGCCGACTCGGACGGTAAAAAATGTGAGACAGCCCAAAAAAAGGCGACGGACCAATCGAGTCAATCAAGGTATTGCCAGCTACATTCTCGATCCATGGGTCATTTTATTCAGTCTTCATCGCGCATTACAGAATTGCAACTGGTTTCAGTGCCTTTGGCAACCTACGAGTGCACTGCATGATCAAATCTCACCCTTTCAATCACTGTTTCGTTCAGTTCGAGCTAACCGGGGGAGCTTGGTGAATTCCCTGTCGTTGTGCACGTCGAAGTCATTGCTGCTGTAGTACACGAACCGTGCAATGGGGTTACCTTCCTCGGGTCCACACCACACCACGAGGAATACCATCTCAATCTCGGTATCGCTCAATCCCCGTCAGGATACTTCCCGGGTGCATTTTCGGACCCGACCCGACCATACAATGGTAGGAATCATTTGGGGTGCCACGAACGTGTGATGGCCTTCTTCGAAGTTCCGTCGAAACCAGACCCTTAATAGACCTTCGACAAGGTGCCGAGCAAGGTTAGAACTCCAGGATGCTGTCAGACTTGTGACCCCAAGACCGTTCCGCATTACCCCAGATGAATCATTACAAGGCATTTGTGGCACTCACCATCGCTTCCATTACTTCAAGTACCTCATTGGGGACTTTGCTGATGGGGATACAATTGACGGTAATGAACGCCATCGCTGGATATCACTGCATGCGCACCCTCGAACTTTATCGATGACCACGTTCCTCTGACCAGTTGAGCTTTCATGATGCGCTGCAATTGGGAGGTGGCCGGAGTGCACAATATTTGGCCAAGGCTGGACCACTCGCACGAGCGAGCATATAAATTGGGGCTCGTCCGCATCTCCTTCTCCCAGAAATCCACATCCCAACTACACACAACAACTTCCCCAACTTGCAAGCAATGAACGGTCTTCTAGACGGGAGATATCGCATCGTACTTGCTACTGGAGATTCTGGACCATCGATCGGCGCAGACTATGGTCCTGGACCTGTGGCACCTGTCATCACAGAGGGCGAAGACAAAATTGTGGGTCCACCGATTTTCCTTTAGCGCTAACGATGCTCGTGTTGTCCGTTCAAATCTCGGAGTTCACTTTGTTTTTCTATATGATGGAGTAATGTACTGATTGGAGCCTCGCTCTCTTGCAGTGGACCGTCAAGAAAGCGGAGAACGGAAACTATGCTATAATTCTAGAACAAACTGGGCGTTATCGGATCAGCCAAGACGGTGATGGCGGCAAGGTTATTGTAGGTGACATGCCATCTACGGTCACCTGGAGGATTCAGAGACAGGATGAAGGATGCTATACGTTAGTGCCCATCCGCGTTTTACTGTAGTATGCTGTCGCTAACATTTAAACGATAATATGCCAGGATCGAGGTACCCAGCCCTATGAGACCGGGGAGGGCCTGGACTGCGATCAGTCCCGACCCCAAGTCTCCTGTGCGGAAAGTCTATTGATGAAGACTTATTGACGCTCACACCAGTTACACCGCAGATCCTTCTCAACATCATGACTGTTCCGGTATCGGAGCAGTTGTGGAACTTCATTCCTGTCTTTGGTGAAGAATGATAGGGTATTTCAAGGGACAGAGCAATCTAGCGAGGAAACGGTTGTGGTTGTATGAAATGACTGTGGCCATGGTCGCCATTGTGTATTGTATTGAGTCGAAATGTATGGAATGAATGTTACTGTGGTTTAGAGACGCAAGCCATTGCGAATAGCGTGTGCTATGCGATCTTGGGGTATCGGGTTAATCACTCCCGAACTTGACGGAGTACATTTGCACATAGACGAAAGCATAAGAAGTAATCAAGCAAATATTGGAAGCCACGGATCAGTAGTTACCTTATCATGCCTCAAGATATGGTAGCGATAATTGGTAAATCTGGTACGGTAGAGAATATAACACCATATTGCAGAAACATGTCAATTGAACAACATATGCCACAGCTTCCCCCCCTCCTACGTACTTGTCTCAGGGTTCTACCCCTTCTGCCCCTCCACATCCGGCTCGTTCTCCCGATACCACACCCAACACCGATCTCTTGGACGCCTCAATTGAACATAACCGATACATTCACTTGTCTACCGTCACCTCCCCCAAATTCCGCATCAGCTCCAACTGTCTCTCCACGTGCTCGCGAAACCCAATTCAGGGGTCGACGAAAATCAGCCGTAAACGGACCCCACCTGGGCCGCGTACCGCCGCGTCCACTCTTATGTCCGAGTTCTCAGTTCTGACCGGCTAGCAGAGACCAATCTACAGAGATAGGCATCATAGTTATTGTCCGTATCGATGTGTCCCAGCAGAAATGCATCACCACTGCCGGCACACCTTGCATCTAGTGGATAGGCATGACCAGCGAAGGTGCCCATGTCGTTGATGCAGTTAGTGCCAGCGCGGATCGCTTGGACCTTGTCAATCAGGTTGTCCAAGCTGGATGAAGAGTGTCTATGAGTTGGTCGTCATACGTTAAATTTTTCAGATTAGCCGCACGCCGATCTCGATGTACACTTGGTACCAAACACCATCTCGAATGCCTCGCCCAATCGGTGCCGTTCCTTGGGAGATAGTTTCGTTTCAATTCAGCCAAGTACCATAGATGGTGGTGGACAAGGATACGCAAGAAAGGGATGTTGGAATAGAGAGACAGCACGCAAGGTGGCAAACCGAGGTTGGTCAGTGACATACATCGATGCGGTCTCGTATGTAAAACTGGTACCAACGGCCGACACCTGGGCATATTCTGCTAGATCACTGAAAAGGATGTTGTGAATTCGAGGAGACAACGCGGTGTCGATGCTAGTGTATTTGTCGCTGAGATTCGCACCGAACGCCAGTGTAACAGATGCAACGACCAGAATGTGCCACTGTTCAGTGTTCACCGCCTCTGTCTCGACGTGCGTGGATGTACATAGAGGTGGTAAATGGTCTCGGAACTCACGAGGTGGAAAGTCGTCAGGAAAGTGGTTTTGTGGTTGGTTTATCTGGACTTGAGCAGCCTATTGCGCCGCGAGGGAAAGGCGCTTGTCAGTTTCGAGGGCTAGACCGTCACTTTGTCTTCTGGGTCTTTTGTATGCCCGAGAATGGGACACGCAACGGCCGATGTGAGTGCCAGCGCGCTCAGATATTCTGACGGAGCGAATATCCGTAGAATGATTGAGTACATTAGCGGGTTATTACCTCTCGAATAGTCAACGAGTGGCCGAGAGAGCCCGAGTGCGATTGAGTTAGTCCCCTGCTAGTGCTTGTCAACTTGGGCACTTATCGAACGACGGGCTGTTTTCGACGCCTTCCCGTCAGGAGTTGTGATGCAAAGGATGACAACTTTAATTTGGGTTAACAGGCTCAGACTCGTGTCAAGGAGCTACGACGAGCGCCATTGAATCCTTGATGAATCCGAGTCAACACGGTTAGGCTATATGCTAACGATCTTTGATGCTGTGTCACAGTCCAGCTCACCTATTGGACTTGCGGCTGCATGTATCGTGATGACTGCGCGCCCGCTTGTCCGCATAGTAACTTACACTAACTTGTAACCCTCGTGCTGGATCTGTTTGTTTGTCCTGTCCTCAGTTCACCCTCACCTTTCTTCTTGCATCACTGCACGCTGCTCCCAGCGTTGCTCAAACATCTTACTCTCCGAGTCCCAGTTTATTACTCTGAACACGACCACGATGCCCGTATACATGACAACTCTCTTCAACAACGCTACGACATACTCCCTTGCTCCGAGTTCGCGTTGAGCGCGTTCCTGTCCGAAAGTTGCTTCACTGCGCATACTTACTATGATCAAGCTGGATTGAACTGAAGCGGTCGACATGCGCCGTGTATGTGTTTGACTCTCTTGGATGCCTGTTTCCTTGGATGCCTGTGCGCGTTTTGATTCCTGCCAGTGGCGTGTTCTCAACCTGTGGGTCATCTCATTCAGCATTCATCGCGCATCGCAGAACTGCAATTGGTTTCGAGTATCCTTGACAGTCCCCCAACAGTCCCCGAGTCTCAATCGCAAGGCACACACGTCCAAGTTTGGGCATCGTTCAATATTCAATATTCAATCCTCGTCAACACACTTTTTTTTTCAAAATTATTGTATATAATTTAATGACAAGTGCCGGGTTACATGTAACTTGTTGGCAATGGCAGCAGTGAGTGATAACTCTCAATGCATTGACATCAATCAGGATCAAATTACGCGGCTTACCGTCGTTCGACATACACCTTGGCATGAGGCATTGATCAATCATTCCTCGGGCGCATCTTCGGACGCGACCCGATTATTCCATGGAGGGATCACTTTTGTGGTGTCACGAACGTGTGATGATGACCTTCGAAGGGTCTGATTGGAATCAGACTGTCAATAATTTTTCGACAAGGTGCCGAGCAAGGCTAGAGCTCCACGAAGTCGCCGGCTCTCCCCCAAGACCGCTCCGCATTACCCCAGATGAGTCATTAGGAAGTATTCGAGGCACTCACCATCACCCCCGTTGTTTCAAGCGCCTCGTTAGGGATTTTTCTGATGGGGAGGCAACTGACGGTAATGAATGCCATTACTGGATATCACTGCGTGTGCACCCTCGAACTTTATCGGTGACCGCGTTCCTCTTACCAATTGAGCTTTCATGATGCGTTGCAATTGGGAGATGGTCGAAGTGCACAATAATTGGCCGAGGATGGACCACCCAAGCGAGCGAGTATATAAGCTGGGGTTCGCCCACACTCTTCCACCCAGAAATCCACATCCCAACTACACACAACAACTTCCCCAACTTGCAAGCAATGAGCGGTCCTCCAGACGGGAAATATCTCATCGTACTTGCTACTGTCGGAGATTCTAGACCATCGATCGGCGCAGACTATGGTCCTGGACCCGTGGCACCTGTCATCATAGAGGGCGAAGACAGAATTGTGGGTCCACTGATCTTTGTTTAGCGCTAACGACGCTCGTGTTGTCCGTTCAAGTCTCAGAGTTCACTTTGTTTCCCTATATGATGGAGTGATGTGCTGATCGGAACCTTGATCTCTTGCAGTGGACCGTCAAGAAAGCGGAGAACGGGAACTATGCTATAATTCTAGAACAAATTGGGCGTTATCGAATCAGCCAAGACGGTGATGGTGGCAAGGTTGTTGTAGGTGACATGCCATCTACGGTCACCTGGAGGATTCAAGGACAGGATGACGGATGCTACACGTTAGTGCCTATCCGCATCTTATTGTAGTATGCTGTCGCTAACATTCAAGCGAAAATATGCCAGGATCGAGGTACCCAGCCCTATGAGACCGGGGAGGGCCTGGACTGCGGTCGATTCCAAGCCCAAATCTCCTGTGGGGAAAGTCTATTAATGAGGATTTATCGATGCTCACACCAATTACGCCACAGGTCACCCTCGACATTCTTGAGTTTCCGCAGCCATATCAGTTGTGGAACTTCATTCCTGCCCTTCAGGAATAATAGAGTACCTCGAGGCGTAGAGCGATCTAGCGAGGAAACCGTTGTAATCGTATGAGTTGATCGTCGCCATGCTCACCATTGTATGCTGCATTGAATCGAAATGTGTGGAATGAATGTTATAATGATTCCGAGATGCGAACCGCCACAAATAGTGATTGAGCCCTCCGTTCCAACGTGACATTCGCAGTGCGCACATGTTATCGCTGCTTTCGGCGAGATAGAATCGAGCGAATTATATAACACTGGATGAATCTTGCTTGTTGAGACCGAATGCTACCAACTTGATCACGGTCACAGACTCTCCATGTGTACTCAATCATGACCTATAGCGAAACCCTGTTCACAAGCGCGGTCACATCAAGTAGCTTGAGCACTCGCGACCTGTGACGAACAAGAAAAAACACCGAAGCGAAACGGAATGAACGCGACACCTAATGTTGGATGACATTGTTCGAAACAACCGGACGCTGACCTGCAACCTCCCCGTCCGTATGGACTTCCTCGGTGGCCGCCGAGTGAATACCCCAGTGAACTCAATCATGGACAGGGCTCATACTAGTGCCACGAGGTGATGCCGACTCGAAGAACTGCATGGTTGATGTTCACGTACCCACGGTTCAGCATGTTATTTACATGTATTGGATCGCCTAGATCAATGCGTTCCTTCTACTGTACCTGAGGGATAACACAACATCCATGCGGGCAACCTGATCGAAATGGTAGCATCGCCCGATTCTCGCTGATGTGATCCACTGTGAGTCTAATAGAATAACATAACGAAAAGTACGTGCACCGTTACACGGACCCTCCCGGCTGAGGGTTGAGGTACAGTTCACTTGTTGTACCTGGCGGGACATGAGCGTCACGACGCGGTCTACCATCACTAAAAGGACACACAAGAGTCGCTTTGTTTGGATCTACAACACCTTGTGCGCTGCGCCAGGGATCATTTTCCGGCCGGTTGGGAACAGCAGCCTCGGCAGGCGATTTATGCTGTAACGTGTGATGAGTCCCTTGCATGTAGATCCGAGGGACAGCGAACTTGTGGTCTTCTGACGGACTTTGTGACCGTTCGCTAAGATGATATGTTGGGCACACTGCATCCGTTCATCTGTCAAGGAAGAACACTCACTGGCTGCAGCCATCCACTCTCGCTGGTGACTGGGAAGGAGATTGACGATCCGCAGGCTGGCGCGACTTCTTGGAGAGTCGATCGGGCCCGTGCAAAATCGACAGCTTGTTACTCTTTTTCTGCAGCCACCTTTTAAATATTGAATGGCCCCGAGGTTACTCGGCAGTATCAGAGTTTCCCCCCTGGACGTGCCTCTGGACGGCAGATCATTGGTGGGGCATCTGACGACTGTGGTAAGGCATGGGATGGGTCCAGCGGAGGTGTCTCACCCTCCCGGGGATCGGCAGAGGAGGCTGGAGATGGTGGGTCCAGCAGCATCAACACGGAAGCTAGAAAAAAAAGTAATCACCAAGTTCGTCATGGTCGAACTGAAGAGCAGGCGTGCTGGACGGCACCTCGACCTATTCCGATTTGAGAACTCGCTTCGAGAGGAAAAAGAACAAACTGATACCTCGAGGAGATCATCGTCGTCGTCTTCGCTGTGGCTGTCGGACCAGTGGGCTGGAATTCTCCCTGGTTTGCATGCATAGAAATGAGCTTTCCGTTGGCGGCTAGAGCAATAGAACGGTAGACAACGCTGCCGAAGTCACGACTACCTTTAATGTTGACAAGGGAAACACTGTTCTAGATGTATGTCGCTGACATGGTTCTGATTAATATTTCGCCGTTCTGATGAGTCGGTGGGAAAGCCGATGATGCCAAGAGTCCTTGGACCGATGCGGGCACTTCTGATGTCATCGATTCATCAATGGACCAAATTTAGCGAGCGGCGCGTTAGACTACGAAGACGGCAGATCAAGCCCTTGGACTGGTCGGAGGATATCGATAAGGTCAAGGGACGTATAATGGCTTGGGGTGCTATGGCTGTACGAGTGTTACGTGTGTTACGTGCGCGGCAGGCGTAGTTGCTTGAGTACGTCGGATCGTCTACCTTACATGCCGTTCTCGACCTGGAAATCTCATGTGCAATAACCAGAGAGAATAGAATAGACTGTGAATGTGCTGCTTTGTCATTGCTGGAAAGAGATAATATGAGGAGCTCATCGATGATGGATGGCATCCCTGGAACTTGGAACCTGTAGCCATCAGTTTCCTCGATCATCTACTACTAGTACTAGCGAGTCGAAGGCCAATCACTTCGAGTGCTGGGTGGTCATATTGAGTACTACCCGAGTCCGCGATGAACAGGCAAAGAACATCAAAAGGTGAGGAATGCTACGACCCAATTCGCACGCTGGCATTCTTGGTTTGCAATAGCTCGAATTAATCGGACACTACCCTCTAATCCTAACCTGACGAGTTCAATCATGCAAGAGCTGAGCGGGTCTGTGACACGCTAATGTTGTGAGGCGGCATGAACTCAAAGGACCACACGGACGATATCCACATACTCACGATTCAGCGTAGTATCTGCACGTATGCATCGAATCGCCTTGATCAATGGGTCCCATCTTCAACACCTGAGCGAACACACAACATCCATGCAGGCAACGTAAATGAAATAGTAGCGTTGCCTGATTCTCGCTGATGCTGATCCATCGTGAGTCCAACAATTTAAACTAAAACAGAGTACACGCACCGTTACGCGGACCCTCCCGACCGGAGATTGTGATGTATCGTTCACTTGTTGCACCTCATAGAAGGTGAGCTATCATGACGTGGTATATAATAACCAGAAAACGACACACAGGGCCTGGTTCCTTTGGATTTGCAGAGCCTTGTTGGCTACGAGAAACATCCTTGTTCAGATGGCCGGCAGCCTTGGGAGCTGTCTTACGCTGTGATTCAAGATAAATAACGACGCTAATAACAAACAAAACCAAAAGACACACTGGTCCTGCCTCCTTTGGACCCGCAGAGCTTTGTTGGCTACGAGAGGCATCTTTATTCGAACGACCAGTAGCCCGAGTTTTGGGAGCCGTTTCACGCTGTCGTGCAGGGTAAACGACGGCCTTCGGAAACAAAACAAAACAAAAAACGAACCTTGGTTGTTATAACGGGTTTCGCAACCACTCGCTAAGATGACATGTCAGACACCACGTCACCGTCAATCAAGGAATACCACTCACTCGCACACGTTGACCTGCAGCCATCCTCGAAGACCCTTCATTCACTCTTGCTGGTGACTGGGAACGAGATCGAGGATCAACAGGCCGACGCGACTTTCTGGAGGCTCGATCGGGCTTGTGCGAATCCGGATCCTTGTTGCTCTTCTTGAACCTCGTCTGTAGCCACCTTTTGAGCACCGGGGTATCCTCGGACGACTCGACAGTATCAAGATGCTTTTGTGGACTTGAGGCCGTTGGTGCCGCATCTAATAACTGTGATATGGCATGGGACGAGCGAACCGGCAGTCCCTTATCCTCACGAGAATGGGTAGAGGATACCGGGGACGGTGGCTCCAGTAGCGTCAACACGGAAGCAAGAAGAGAGTAAAACGATCACCCACTTCATCATAACTAAACAGAGGGTCGGGCGTACTCGATGGCACTTCGACCTATGCCATCGTGAGAACTAGCTTTGAAAGCGAATGGCACAAGTTCATACATCGAGGAAATCACTATCACCCTCTTCGTTGTTGGTCTTTGGTGTATGTGCACGGTACACCCGATGAAGGGGTCAGTTGCGACACTTTCGATAACATAATGATGAACTCCTACCGGATTGGACTTCGGTAGCTTGTTGTCATGGCCGCCCGGGGTCGAAGGCTGTTCGTCTTGTCCTTCATCGGGAGTAGATGCCTAACATGATAGTGTGTCAGCGTGGGAGATGGAATGCAATCATGATAAGGGCTTATTCGACATGCATAGCTAAGTATGAAGGCACGAATACTTACATAGAAAGGTCCATACGAGTCAGGAAGGATGCCGCTGAGATTTCGAACGGAAATCTTCCCGTCACGTCGTCCAGTCGCGAGATAACTACTATCTGGCGAAAGGGCGATTGGGTGTATCTCTTCGCTGTCTTGGATAACAGGACCAATTGGACTGAGTGTTGCCGTATCCAGGAACGAGATGGAGCGGTCCGCAAAGGTAGCGATAAATTTCCCGTTGGCAGCTAGAGTAATAGACCTGACATCGGCGTCACTGAGAATCTGCGATTCAGCGAGCTGGGACCCAGCGGACGCATCGAAAGAGTGGATTTTCTTGTCGTCGGATACAGCGAAGATTTGCTTTCCATCGTTTGACCATGCAAGCGGGATGATTGGGTAGAACGAGGGTGTAACAGTCTTGATCGTGGTGAGGTGGTCACCGTTGTGGCTGTTGAAGATGCGGATGGACTCAAACTCGCAGGCTGTAGCGATGAATTCGCCATTTGGAGAGAACTTGATTCCCCGAATATCGTTGTCGTGTTCCAGTGGGCCAACGAGTCTCTGGCCTGTCGGGATGTTCCATATGCTCGCTCCAACAGTCCCGGTCGCAAACCTGGTCGAATCCGGGGAGATGTCCACCGCAGCCACGACGTCTCTGCCCTCCACGTCGAGTACCTTTTCATGCATCTCTGCGTCCCACACGCTTGCGCCCCGCTGAGCCCCACACAATATCCACTTGTGATCACTTGACACAGAAATAGCATTCAAGTTCAATCCTGTTTGTTTGCTGACCTCTTGACCGTCTGCAATTCGCCATCGTCGAATCCCGTCCGCGCTCCCGCTCAGAAAATGCATTCCATCGGGGTGGAACACGACTGCCCACACCGCGTCAGAGCGACCGGTGTCAACCACCATTGTATGGTCTTACCGAATTGTCAGTGTCGTCACATTCACTCAGAACTGCTACACACCAGCCTTTGTTGACGACATCCTCACCGATGGTATACACTCGTCGGTTTCGAAGCGCCAAGGGAGAGAGAAAAAAGCGTCTCAGTTTTGCTCGTGATATGCAGTGCTTCTGCAAACATACTTCCTTTTTGATATGGGTCCGTTATCGCAATGCCTTGTATCCTCGGCGCCTACTCCTACCAGGTGACCTTGTTACGGCGACCAGGCAAGCAGTACACAGTGGCAAAACTCCCCCTCGTTGTCAGGGCCACCCTGGAACTTGCGACTGTTCGTCGCATCTCGGCTGCAGGCCTCGGTTTACCATGAGCGTACAATCCGCATTCCCAGGACATTGATCGTCATGACGCTTCCTGAAGGCGAGGGAGAATGTGCGCTGTGTCCATTCCCTTATCCCTTATCTGATTCTCACACGTCTTGTCGAACACTTCGGCATTCATCAAACCGTGACAGCCTCCTTGGGAAGCAATGGGAACCCCCACCCAGAAAAGTAAATGGACTTGTATATGGGCATGTCTATGTCACCATCCATGACGGAATAGCCTTGGAATGAGTAAGATCCGGAGGCATGCGGAACGTGCTTCGCAAGTCCCCGCTTCCTTGTTTCCTATACATTTCATCGCCTCACGTTACGATGTGTTCTGACGTGCACCAAATTAATCCATGATGCAACACTCGTGATACGTTGCAGCAGCCGATCTTCGACTGTATCTGGGAAACCTAAACCAATATGAATGAAGTATCTGAAATGTTTTGGTGGGAAGAGGACGGCGTTAACTGTCAAGATAAAGATACCATTAAAGGACAGTATGATCGACTTCGATGTGACTCGTGGTCGTACTGATTCATACAATGTGGTGGGATATGACTCCTGTTAACTCCATGCTGCAGGTGCCAACGGCGCGACGTATCTCATTTCCGCCACATCATATACCCCCATCACGCTCGCCCTTCTGTTGAACAGCACACGCCAAGGCTGGTGGCGGCCGCTGCGGTCACCCACCCCCTCTCCTACTTGTCCTCCACCCCTTGTACGTACCTTCCAACACCGCCCCTGGCACCGATTTCTCGGACGCCCCAGATAGCAATGGATACCCCGCCATCACACTCCCAGGTTCGTCCGCCGCCGCCCTCCCCTCCCCAAATGTCGCACAGCACCAGCTGTCCCTCCATGGGCTCGCAAGACCCGATCCTGGGGTGGGCGAGGGCGAGCAGTTGACGGACCCCGCTTGGGCCGGGTACATTTGCGTCCACCTTGTCTCCGAGCTCTGTTTGGATGGCAGTGACCAATGCCTCGGGGCTGGCATTGTAGCCCTTGTTCCCCCCTGCATCCCCACAGGGATTCCTCAACACCACCAGCACGCCCAAGTCCCTCAGCGGGCCCCGCATCCTCGCGGGGTGTTCTGCAGATGCGGCATCGGGCTAGCACTTGTTGGGCACCGCAAGAGTTGGAGCCGAGTATCGCATTGAGCGTGGCTATGAGATGGGTTTTACGATGGCAGCCATATTCGGCAGAGTCTGGAAGACACCGTCCAATGTTTTATTTTGCCGTCGGTTCAGGTGGGTGGCGATGCACCGCTTGCCTTGACCGGTCGGAGCACGAATTCGCGTTCGCGGAGGCGACGTGGAATGACAGGTTCGCCAATCAGCTTGTCCAGCTCTCTGGAGGGCGCGCGTCGATCGTCCCACGTCTGAAAATGTCGAGATCGACTGCGCGCTCGGCCCCCTGCCAACTTCCGTCCCGATTGCCTTGGCTAAGCGAAGCAATCCCTTGGGAGAGATGTTCGTTTTGAGCTAGCCAAGCACCGCGAACGGCGATGAACATGGAATCACAGGAAAGGGACGACGAACCACACACCTCATACAAACGCGGGTGGGAGACCCAGGCCAGTCATCATCGTACATGAAACTGGTAGTGACAACCGACAGCTGTGGACATCCTCGAGCAGATCGTTAAGCAAGGACGTCGGGGCTTTGAGGAGACATAGCGCGGTCTTGATGTTGGTGAATCTGTTGCCGAAATCTGAGGACAGCACCAGTGCGACAGAGTGCTACGACGGGGGCGAGGACGAGGGACGACAGGTATTGTCCGTTGCTCCTGTTTCGAGACGCGTGGACGTGGGTAGAGATGGCAGACGGTCCATATCCCCATACGGCAAAAGAACATCCGGAAAGTCGTCTTGTCGCCGGATTATTTGGATTTGAGCAGAGGCCCACGAGTGGCATAGGTGTCAGGTTCTGAGAGCTTGACAGTCACTTTGTCGTCTGTGGTTCTCATGATGCTCGAGAACGTGACACACGACGGCCCGGTGAGGTATCTCGATGAGCCGCATGTCCTCTGCTGCCGTTGGACAGTGATATATACACGATGGGCCGTTCTGGGATGCGTTCCCAGAGGTCCGCGCCAATGATGGGGGGCTAAAGGCTAGTTCGACGAGGGCGAGCTGGGACGGGCCCGTCGGCGGCTGATATCTTCTGTGCGTCGTCTCGATCTGAGCCTCGTTCACTGAGCCACGGCAGCTTTGCTGACCTTTGGGTGACAGTGACCTCGCAGCGTCGCGACGATTCGTGTACGCCGGACAAAACGTGGTCTCGGATATATGATCGATGAGCACGTCGAAGGGCAATTGGTGTGTTTCGGGAGTGTCGTCTCTATGAGCGTTGTATACGTGGCAGCATACTCGCAGTGGGTCGAATTAGTCAGAGTCGTCCGACCTGGCCGTTCTCGAAATGTAGTGTGTTATAATCAGAGAGTGTAAAATAGATTGTGAATATGCCTGCTTTGTCCGTCGTCGTTGGAGATGAAGACCTCATCGATGTCGAGCGGATAGGCTGAGAGCATTACGTAAAGAGACTTGACACCCGTTCATGATGAGTGTGCAGTCTGCCTTGGACCAACTCACGACCTACCGCGCACGAAACGCGCGCGCATCCCAGGACATTTTCGAAAAAGGCGCGCTCATACTCCGGAATAATGCTGTCCATAAAATGGGAGACGACAGTACGTCTGCGCACTTGACAACCCAACTCGGACCACGTCACACTCACATGTATGGACAGGCTGGGCATTTCTGGAACAATTCGCACTCGCTGCGATAGACGTCGGGCGGTTGGACGTTGCAGACGTGCGTATCTCTCTCTCCGGGGCTCGAACGGCTGTGCTTACACACACGCGTCGTTGACCCCAGCAATGCCTCCGGAAGCTGAGCGACAAGTTCCCGGATTCACCGCGGGTAGACTGCCTCACAGGCATCCGCATGGAAGCCACAGAAACGCCAGAAATCGCTCTCAAGTACTATGGTGAACTGTTGGAGGCGGATCCTACCAATGCGGTATGCGGTCAGTGTGATGGAGTGCACGTCATGTTCATCATTCGTTTTTCTTTTTCCAAGGGAATATGGAAACGCCGCATTTCGATATTCCGACGAACAGGCAAGATCGACAAGGCCATTAACGAACTCTCGCAATACCTCGACACGTTCTACACTGACGTCGAAGGCTGGCTCGAGCTGGCGGACATTTATGCAACGTGTAACCAGTATGCTTCCATCCCTCGTGACGTCGACCCGGACTACTGAGACTGACGATCTGGACAGATACGAATATTCCCTGCAATCACTGATGCATGTCCTCTTGCTCGCACCACAAAATCCATTCTACGTCCTGCAAGCGGCAGAAACGGCCTATACAGCCGGTGACCTCGCCCTCTCGATCAAGATGTTCCTCACGGTCGTCGATATGACTGATGGCGATGACTCCGAGTCGCTCGTCGAATCAACACCCCTTGGGATCACCGTGCGTGCATGGTATGGTGTCAAGCTTGTGAGTACTTTTGACACGCTATTTTCGAACCGAGAAAGCAACGCTGACTTCATATAGTGTACGAGACGTATCGCGCAGGATGCACGACTTGCGACGAGCTCTCCTTCCAATACGGCCCCTCCGAAAAACATTGAAATGCTCGACGAGCTTGCGACGGAGCGTTTACGGGTCGCGTACTCGAGCTCTGGTCAAAAGGGTGAGATTGCAAAAGGGAGGGACGAGGTGTTTGCCTGGGTTGCTGCTCCATTGGTAGGACGCTCATACGGAAAGGTGGTGGATCGCCTGTAATGCAAACGAATCGTGGAGATGGTCCCACATGCATGTATTGGCGGATGGTTACTTTGATTGAACATATGATCAGATTGCCTCCGCCAGACGATGGACATGAAATACAAAGCAAAGAGTGGCTTCCGATGAAATGCGAGCCCAAACGGAAGACAAGAAAGGCCACAACTACCTTGGACGATGACAGTTGTCTATGGCGCTGATTGTTTCACTGGTCCGGCTACAAGCGAGAAAGCCGACATTTTCATAAATTCCTAGAGGGTCCGGTGACTCCTTTCCGTCAATGGACCAGATTTAGTAAGAGGGTTAGACGTACAAAGATGCACGGCAGATTAAAACTTGAGCTTCTGAACCGGACCGAGGATACACGTGTTTATGTATGCAAGCAGCATGGTCTGAGATGCGAGGATAATTTTGTGGGCCTCATCGACAATCATACGTTGGAGGGAGGGTGCAGGTGTTCGGATGACCTTTTCCAAGGCAACCAATTGGTCACCGAGAGAAGCCAGCCTCTCCTTGAGGACCTCCGTTTCCTTTTCAAAGGTGCTTATCTTGGTCTGCATAACATCGATATTGTCCTCCAAGGCGGACACCTTTTGATCCAAAGCAGAGGGGGGAACCACCGGTGGGCCGTTTGGAGAAGTGATCTCCTCTAGCGACGTGACCTCTGTCTCGATCACGACTTGTGCTGATAATTTCAATTACGTGGATGACCACGTTCGCAGATATCTCGTACCAGTGGCAGTGCCTAGGTCTAGGTCCTCGCCTTTTTCAGGATCAGGCCTAGGGCTCGACATGGGGGGTAGTGAGAGCGGAGAAATGGGCCTCGATCTTGATCTGCGTGAATGGCGGGTGATTCGATGGAATGAGGGACGGGCGAAGGTGCTTACAGGTCGGTGTGACGTTTGCACTTTGGTGGACGGGTGAGATGGGGAGGGAGAGCTTGAAGCATGCCGTCCCCTGTCCGCTTGACTGTGGTTGGCATCGTGAGTGCAATCACTGAGATAGGGGCAGTCTCAGCCTGATCGGAGTGAATAAAAGTCAATCTATCATTACGCCACTAGCTAGTCTGGTGACCAGCCCGGCTATGAAGCAAGCCGTCGATAGGCGGTCGTGATCATTTCACGACCGCACTTCGCGGAAGGCATGAGCTCGTGCACTCTGCAGTTGTCCTGTTCCCACCGCCCACGGCATCAATCCATCGGTCCATGTACTCGAAACATGTCTCGTTCATTTGTCTTATTGTTGGCAAAGTTGATTTGGATGCAGGATCGCAATGCAACCAGCGAGGGTTCAACATTTCGGTAACATCCAAACTTGACGAGCGGGCTCTACGTTTACTCGCAACCCGAGCTGGACTGTAAACACAGGCGAAGAAGCACTGGCTGGGAGTGTAGATGAGTACGGTATTTTTTACTTCTTGTCCGACAGGTAAGGCCTGCTCCATAGTGGACGCACCAAGGAGAAAGAAAGGTCTTCCTCGAGATTGAATATCGATCGTCATTCCTGTACGTGGTCGTTGCGTCGTGGCCGTCGGGGGTGTACCTATACCATTCTCGTAGGAACGTCTACCCACTCTGAGGCCCCTTCGTTGACTCCAGTGATGAAATGATATGGACCAACACCATCTGATCAAGCTAATCGACGAAATTCAGCTCACGAACAGGAACCCGACTAACCATTTGCTTGTTTTGGATATCGTATGTGCATCGATCCGTCGAATGCTCACGGTCCCGCCCATATTGCGTGCCGCTGAGTGAAAAATTCACGAGTTGTACCTTAGCGTTCAGCGTCACGGGCGCATCTTTCTGCCTTGAGCTTGAGCGCTGATATATACCCCTAGATCATGATGATTACGGCTGAACGGCGGGGACGTCGACGGATATATGGGTGTGTAGATACGGTACAATGAAGTTGCAGTTGGCACTTAACCGATACCTATCTTTGTGCACATGCCACGTGGTCGCAGACAAGTCCAAAAAAGGACTTTCGTTCGCTCTAAACCTTGATCACCTTCACGTGTACGTCGGTGTCGTCGTTATTTTTTCAGCTATCGTTTCTGTGCTCCCCAACTCGTTCTCGAATCGATTCAGACCTCGCTCTCGTCGTTCACTCGCTCTCCCGTCATCGCCACACCTTCCCTTTCCGTTTCGGGAAAGCTGACCTAACGCTGTGCGGGCCTACTGGCCTTGCGCTCAACTTCCACGTATCGCAAGCTACTTCGTCAAGATGTTTGCTGATGAGCTCAAGACGCTTCGTAGACTCGGCTTCCGTCATGTATGTCTCCTTCATTTGCATTTATCGCTGTACTGAGGGTACAAACAATCCTTGGTAGCTTCTTCTTCAAATACTGAACTTTACATCGGTCGTCGCATCGGGCTTGATGCTATGGAAAGGCCTAGGCCTCTTTTTCAACACCGAGTCGCCAATCGTCGTTGTCCTGAGGTATGAGCTTCCGCTCAGTGCAACATTATATCTGTCTGATACAACGGCAACGTAGTGGCTCCATGGAACCTGCCTTCTATCGCGGGGACCTTCTCTTCCTGACCAACCCTCCCAATGTACGGTATCACACTGGCGACATAACGGTGTACAAGGTACCCAATGCGGAAATTCCCATCGTACATCGTGTGCTGGAGACACATGATATCATCGTGTCCAACTCGACGCGCAAATCCAAAAAAGACCCGTTCGTGCTATCGTTGATGTGGCGTCATTGCCACGTGTTCACCATACCTGACAGGTTTGCGAAATATGCGCCAGGACCTAATCAGTTGATGCTCACCAAGGGGGACAATAATCACGTTGACGATGTAGAACTCTACCAAGGACTCGACTTTCTGGAGCGACGCCACATCATTGGCAAAGTCCGCGGGTATGTCTCGCCTGATTTCTGGATATTTACATAATTGTGTTTTTTTTCTCTCCCTCACAGCTTCTTGCCGTATATCGGATACGTAACTATCGCGATGGTACGCACGACTTTGGTTCTCATCTCCGTGGTGTTTCTGGCCGGATCTGACGGATAAAATACTGTTCCAGAATGATTTCCCACAGTTAAAGTATGCACTGCTGGGTGGACTGGCGTTGCTGGCGTTGATACAACGTGAATGATGATGTAGTGAGGTGATATGCGTATTTTCAGGTTGACCCTCATTCGGGAGCGCTACGTTGGAGATCCAAGCAGATGAAAAAATTATATGTTGTGACAGATTGAAATTGAGTCGAGAGAATATTCCCGCGCTGATCGCTGGACCTGATCACGTGGTACACAGGGGGTGTGAGAATCACGGCGACCCCGGGATCTATGTGGTGACTAGCTCAACGAAGCGGAACCGCAGACGGTGCCAAACGTTGATCCATCGTTGTGGCCACTTCTCCAGTGCGAAATGGATCAAAGAATTTGAGAAGCCACATCGCGTGTTCGAGACCACCCTGGAGTGGGAGGGTGGCAAGTAACGGTGAATTACATAATCACAAAAACAAATGAGTGTGTCCGGGGTCTGGTCGAGACCCGAAGTGTATCTCCCGCACTGTCAAAGGAGGTGCAATGTGCAACTCGGCAGTCAAATCGCGACCACCAGAACACATTTCTCCCTTTCCTCCTCCCCCCTCCTTCTCACTCCATCCTCCCCCTTTTCCCCCTCATTTTTCGACTCTCGGGTCGTCCAAGTTCGCCATTTCTCATGGACCCGTCCCCGCTCACCGACCCACCGTCTCAACACCACTCTCACCCCGGCCCCACACCATCTACTGGCCCGTATGTCCGCTCTTGCTCCTTCTGATCTTCCCCTCATATTTCATAGCCAAATCCGCTCGCGAGTCACCGTTGTCTGTGCAGAGGTCGGCCCAAAATTCCTTCATTCACCCACACATCTGACCCCGCGTAGTGCAAGCGCCTCAAACTCAAGTGCGACCGACGCACGCCCTGCGGATCATGCACCAAACGCGACACGGTCGCTAGATGCGTTTATTCGCCCGCAGCTGCAGAAAAAGTGTCCGTACCCCTGTCGTCATTTTCTTCTAACCTTCCCTCACTCCCACTCACCAGCGATCTGCACTCCCTGAACAACCGCCTTATTCAAGTCGAGTCTCAGCTCGCACAGTTTACCGCACCGGGCGCGCGCTCACATAATTTTTACCACCAACTGTCCGGTCCTTCAACACAGTCTGATCGTCCTCTTCTCGCAGTTGGCCAGTCAGGCTCCTCCCTCGCAATTTCGCTCGACGACATCACTGCCATTTGGCTCGACGAACTTGATCTCGGGAAGGATATTCTACCTGCTCAGTCCCCTCCTTCCCACCCATCGTCCCCCTTATACGCATCAAATCCTGTGAAAGTCGAACCAGCGCCTACCACTCTTCCCTCCCACGATGCCCCCAGTCCTTCCGACCCACCCGTGCACCTTCTTCTCCCCCCACTAACGGCTTACTATGTTTCCTCTTCGCCCACAGCAACGGAACCTCCTTCCGTCAATCCACGGTTACTTGTACATCTCCCTTTTGCGCCGCGGAGACGACAAAAACTCTATGATAATGTGGAAGATGTTCTTAAGATGCACCCTTGTTTCAATTTTAAGCACTTCAAAGACCGTGCAGAGGCAATGTTCAAGTGGTCTTCGGAACTCGACGGACACGACAGTTCGCTTGCTGACGCTTCCACGACTCAAAATGGGGCCAGTGGCTCGCTCCCAACAGCTACCAAGTTAGAAACCGCCCGTGCAATATTTTTTGGGCCCTCTACTACACCTGCTTCCAGCCGTACTCCGTCCACTCCAAAGCCCACACTCTCCCTTTTTGCGGCTGTGGCAGCGGCTTTCGCACTAGGTACGTTGGTTGACAGAGAGATTGCCGAGGAGGAAGCCCGTTTGGATATCGCTCATGGCGACGATGTGGCTCCGGATGATTCGTCATCTCGCCCACCCATACGGAAGAAGCCAGATCTACTCCCCATTCCGAACAAAAAATGCAAAGGCGTTGCCAAGGATGCTGCGTGTTCCCCCGCCGCACTCTTCGCACTTTCCCAACAGGCGCTATCGTTGTTCGAAAAGTCGAGTCCGTACGATCTAGATTTTCTCGTGACCATGATCCTCCACGTGCTGTACGCACTGCATGACAGCAGAACGCGCGTGGTCCACACGCTGCTACCCGAGGCAAGTAATTTCGATCGTTCATGAATGATGGCCGATCACGAGCGTGTTTTCTTCACCCGCTAGATTGGTAAAATGGTCAACATAGCTCGCACCATGGGACTAGACATGGATCCTGACGAATTTCCTGGTAAATTCAACCTATTTGAAGCCGAGTCGAGACGGCGACTCTGGTGGGATATCTTCTATTATGACTTGTGAGTCGTTCATCACACGTCATTTCCATGGCTTATTCGCGGGGACGCCGCAGGTTTATCTCAGACTATATGGGCAAATCACCCCTTATCTCGGATGCTGAGCACACTACACGCCTTCCCATGGATGTAGACGAAGATGTATTCACTCCAGCCTGTACCACTATCCCGCTTCCACGAAGCTCGCTCTCGCTGTTGGAGCCGAATTCCTCAGATTTCAAGTACTTTGGCCTGAAATGCCGGTACATTTACTTCATTTAATTTACTTCATCCTCATGCTCACTCCCGCAATCAAGTCTCGCACAGTTAGTCAAGGATATTAAAAGACGTTCCCTCAGGGACTCCATTCAGAATGATCCGGCCGCACACGAACAATTCACACTCGAGCAGGCGGCCTTATGCGCGAACGAAATCAAGCAATGGCTCTCGGATCTGCCGTGCACATTCCGGATGGATATCGACTCGGACCCTGGGGCCATGCACCCGCCACAGTCAGAAGGGGGTACCCCATCATCCGCTAATCCTGGGGATTCAGCCAACGTGTCTCCTGTCCTCCTGGCGCAACGATGCGAATTGGCGGTAACGGCGCAAAGGTTGATCATGAAGGTTTATATTCCCTTCTTGCGGCCGTCCTATGGCCACGGGAACTCGACGTCATACTACCAAGCTACGGTTGGCACCTTCACTGCGGCACATGCGATCATTCGCTCGTTCAGGGCGCTGTGTTCGATGTGGAAGCAACGTCCTGACCTTCGAGGACGACGACCAATGCCCGCGCTGTTCAGCTTTTACTCGTTCAGCAGAGCGCTGTTTGACGCAGCGGTCGCATGCGCGCACAACGTAATCAAGGATCCCAATAGTGTCTGGGTGCATACCGCTTGCGAGGACGTCAGTTATGCACTCGAGGTTTTGCGAGATCCGATGCTGAATACTGCGCGTGGCCCTATGCGTGGGGGCGTCGAAGGAGGCGTGCCCGAGGCCATAAAGGTCGTCGAGTTGCTGCAGCGCAAGGCTGAAAGTGCGCGCCATGGTAGCTCGCATACTACCTCAACTGGGACGAAGAGAAAGCACGACGAGATTGAGGCGGACGTAGAACAGCTGCGCCACGGTTTTCGTTTCCCGTTCGTCAGTGCCCCCG
>JBBPQP010000229.1:0-37070 GCA_038092555.1 Boletus subgraveolens | reverse complement strand
CGCGACTTCTCGTCCGCCATCTCGTTCTTGTCGGTGAGCTGGCTCCCTCGCATCGAGCGCCTCGCCCGCTCCTCGTTTTCGCCGGTCGCACTTGGCGCTCGTCACGGCGCATCCTCTGGTCGTCAACCTCACGGATGTCACTTCGCGCCAGTTCACTGGCCCTCTCTCCGAGTCGTGTCGATGCACATTAGCATCGGCACTCCTCGCCTCGCGTCCTCAACCTTTCGGACGCCACTTCTCGCCAGCTCAACAATGTGCTGGCGCACCCTCTTGTGCCAACGAAGCCATGTCGGCACTCACCACTGGCACCATGCGTCCCGGGTCTCCCACGAGATGGATGCCACTGCTCGCCAGTGTGCCAGCTCACTGGCTCCCTCGCGCGTCGACGTCCACTGCCTTGCGCATGGCATGCTTAGCGCACTTTATCCCGTGTCCACTGGTTGTTACCACACACATTCAAATGCGTCCACTGGTCAGGCTCCTTCTGTCTGGGAACACAGCTCGCTTGCCTTCACAGTGCTTCGGGTCGGAAAGCCCTCTGGGGCTTTCGCCCACATCCTCACTCTTGCTTAGTACATCCCTAGTACTGTAGTACGCAGTACGTACTAACCCACTCCTCCACAAAAGCCACTGTGCGATCAAACTTCACAGATTAGGGCTTATCCTGATCGGTCTCCGCGGCGATTATGTAATCGACACGACTGCCCCACGATGCACGCAAGAGTGGAGTTTGGAGAGCATGAGACAGTCCGCATTGCAGACAACTTGCGCACACAAGGATCTGCATTGCACTCATTTAGTAGAAATCTGCCTTCCGTACCAAAGCTTGCAAGTCGCCGCAGTCTTACGGGACCCTTGATACTGGTAAAATGAATCAAGGTTGAAAAATTCTTATCGAACAAATCAGCACTCGTCTGTGCGGCTTGAAGCTTGAGTCACCTGGAGCTTCCCTTATTGAATTGTGATAATAGTGCCCTACCCCATAAAAAGACGGGACGTTGAACCAACTGCCCCATTGCGCCCACCTCTCTCTCGTCTTATCTGCCGTGAGATGATGCGCGGACAACCTAAAATGACTGTACTCGATCCGCAGACTTTCGCTGCGAGCACTCTTGCTAACAGCGAGGGCCTCTCTGCTGCTTTGACGATGCTTGAGTCCTGTTTAGCAGGACCAGACATACCTCTAGACCTGATAGTTCAGGACTTGTGTTCTGTGCCCAATCTTTTCGAGTTTATCCTCTCTGGTGAGTCCCTCCCGCGAGTTATCGCCCGGCTTTGTTAGCATCTGACTTTCGTCTAGCCTTGCCAAGCGCGGAAGGGCTGGTGCATGGCATCCTGGACACCTACCCGACCGATCCCACATTTACTGAGGCTTCATATACAAGTGTTCTCCTTCGGAGACTTTCATCTGTCATATTTGCTCTACCTCCTGGCCTTTTCCCCTCTTACACTGTCCGTCAGATTGGGTGGCATAGGGTTTATGTGAAGGACGCACTATCAGTCCTCACTTTGTTATGCTCTATTGATTTTTCGGCCTGTAACGCCACTGACGCGACTCCCACAAGCGCTTTAGAGGATCCAGAGTACGACGACGACAAGTTCTCGAGGCCCTTTGTGCGCAATAAGAAACAGAAGAGATCCAGGCGGGAGACTACGAACAACACTCCTGCCATCGACCTGAATCCTTTCCGTAAGCTGGGAGTCAAGGTTCCTTCAAACAATAGAGATGCTTCAGAAATGGCCCGCGGGATCGCTGACAATCTCAGAATGATCTTGAAAGTGCGCCCAAGGTTCCCTCGATTCTGAGTGTGTGGCTTGACATATTCGTAGTTCTGTCTTGAACTCCTCCGGGAGCCATCTCTCGCACAGCAATTGAAGGATGCATATATCTTGACTGTCGATGATGTGACTATTGATCCCCCTACCCCGCAGGAAGCAAAGGTCATCGAAACCGTGGAGTCGATGCCATCTGCGTATCCAATGGTTCAGCCTATGAAAGCTGTACTGCATTTTGAGAATGCGGATGCATTCGGGGAATGGCGCATCATCATTAGCACTGATGCCACAACGAAACTGCGGGAGCTAGCGAATGGGGATAGAAAGAAATGTGTTACTGTCGTGAAAAAGATCAAGTGCGTCACATGATTGTCATTGTTGGGCGAACTGATCGCAATGTTGCGACAGGCAACTTTCAAAAGGGCGCTTTTCTGACGAAAACCAGAAAAGGCTCAATGACTCCTCTGGCATCCCGATATTCGAAGCCAGGATACAGCATGATCTTCGTCTCATCGTAGGTTTTTCTTGTGGTGAAAACGTATGGCCATTTATTTTATTCTCGGGCCGCACAGTACCAAATCGATGTTGTCCCCGGCCACGATGGGGGGGTGAGTGCGATCCATACATATCTCGTGACATTGGTTTAAGGCGTCTTCGCAGGTGGAACAACAAGGTATCAAATTTCGAGGATCTCATTGTCTTTCAAATATAGACTGATCGTTCCAGCTATCAAGATATATCGTATATGTACCCGTACCCAATTGGATTACATTTGGGACGTAATCGGACAACATCTTGCTAGAAAAGGCAAGGAATACCGTCGGCGGTCAGCCCCCGTGTCGTTATTACTCGAAAGATTACTCACTTCCTTGACGTCTGCAGCTGCATGTTCCGAAATCCCCCTGTGCATGCTGGGAGTGACATCTATCTTCCGGCATGCTTCCCGCCTGAGTGTCCCCAAATTGACGCCGAACCGACACCGCTTGTTTTCTCCGACAAAGACATGGGAGAGGTGTGTTTGCACGATTTTATATCTCGATCGTTGTTCACACGTCCACACAGCTACACTCCCTCCTTGTGTACGCAAATTCTTTTTTTTCGCCGGCCAGAGACTGAGGATTGAACAGCCTTGAGAAATATGTTACCTTCTCCCAAGTACGTACTGTCAATTCACTTAGGTGAAGTGCTGATCTTCGTTTGTAGGCATTTTTGCATAGTGTGTATTTTTTTTGGCATACGGTGACCGTATGTTTTATGTGTCACAACAGGTTTGATTTTAAACCAAGATGTGCAACACGTCTTTGAACTCAGGTTGGGTAAATTTTGCATTGTCAAGTAGTAGGCATTGACCACCCGTGCACAGCGCGGAGGAACATAGGATCGTGGAGTGCACAACCTCATGCCAGGTTCTGGGGAGGAGCGGTACTGGGTAAGATGGATCGGTCACTTGCGTGAACGAGTGTGGCTCACTCGTCGCTTAGTAAAACGACGACGATGCTCTTCAAGATGCTCGGAATTCAGCGTGCTTGGGAAATGGAAGCGTGTGGGATTCCCAAGCCACGTCAGATCTTTGTAACGAAATCTAGTGTCCTGGCAGAGAAGGTCGAGGAGTATTTCGCGAAGCTACTAGGATCTTTGGATTTAGCTGGATATTCTCTCGAAGAACTCAAAAGGATGCAAGCTCGGAAGACGGAGTATGGGTTGGTGGGTACTGACGACGAAGATCGAGTCAGTGTTCCACAGAAATTCAGTGCGTTAGAGGAGTACCACTTCCCATTGTTTGTGACCTTTGACAAGGTAACCCTTCATCTTGAGCAATGATTCCGATCACTCACTCCCCTGGTTCTAGCTCGCGAGGATGATTGCCGCGGATGTTCTGAGTGGTACTGACCCCGAAGTACAACGTGTCGCGAAATTTTTCGGTGACACTGACGAAATCGAAGGTCAAGATTCGTTTGTGACATATGATGTCTTTGCCGGAACCTATTGGCCGCACTTCCCGCAGCCGTTGACAAAAGGTCTTGGTGTGTATATAAATATCACATGACGAGTTCAGCTTAGTCAGTTGATTGTGTCGCAGAACCTTGGCTCGTCTTCTCAGAGTTTATGGGTGCGTGGTCTTGTTTCTATTGTTGGTATGGGATCGCTCAACTCTCGTAGGTATCATCAAAGGCTCCGAGAAATCACTATCATGTCCGGGTGGATTCCTCGACGAGGACGCATACTGTGGCCTTTCACCCCGCTCGAATCCTACATTTGCAAACCAAAGGCGAACACTGTATGCAATCTTCGAGGCGTATTGCAAGCTTAAAAAGGAACGTCGTCACCATGATGTTGCTGACCGGACACACGCGATACTGAGAACACTCTCGGGAGGCGCCACACTAAAGGACCAAAGGATTGACTATCTGTGTGTCTGATTGCTCATTCGATGAAAAGGTCTTTTTTTTTTTGCTGAATGGCATGTGCTTCAGCTACATCGACGAAGCACAAGATAATCTACTGATCGATGCACTCTGTATGTATCTCACTTTACTTTTCTGTGTTTCAGTCTGACGTTTGCTTTAGTGTTGAGGCTCCTCTGTCGGAATCCTGAAGGACTTTTCTGGGCAGGCGACACCGCGCAGACCATTTCGGCAGGGAGCTCCTTCAGATTCGACGATTTGAAGGCCTTTCTGTACCGTATCGAAGTAAGCGCCTATTTATTGTCCGGGGCGGCAGAAACTCATTATGCAACCATTATTTCGCAGCCAGACCAGAGTATACATCTGATACAGGGTCGCCCGGTCACCCAGCCTACGCCATTCGAGCTCGTTACTAATTATCGTTCCCATGGGGGTATTGTTAACTGCGCCGACAGTGTCATTAAACGCATTACGCGTTTTTGGCCTGACGCAATCGATATTCTCCAACCGGAACATGGCATCGTTGACGGTTTGAAGCCAGTGTTTTTCCGTGGTTGGGATCAAGACACTGTTGGATATGAACAGTTTCTGTTTGGCGAATCGTATGTTGATGTCGTCCCTTGTTTTGTCTCTCTTTAATGGTTCTCTTAAAGGGGGAACCGTATAGAATTTGGGGCCCAGCAGTGTAGGTGTGGTACTTTGCGGGTTGCCCACCGTGGTTACATGATGTTCCCAAGGTATCCTCGTTCGAGACAATGAAGCAATGAACAAATTGCAAAAGGAAGTCGGGGATATCGGTCTAATCATGTAAGACGACGAAGGCGACGGTTTGTTCGGGGCATTAATACATCACACCCTATGCTAGGACACTTTACGACAGCAAAGGTCTTGAATTCAATGACGTCAGCTTCAAGCTCCATTCCAGCGCACTGCAGAACTGATTGTTGAATGCAGGTTCTCTTGTATAACTTCTTTGAGGATTCTGCCGTCGATGTCTCACGGTGGCGTGTACTACTGAACCATGCAGAAGGTGAAGTCGATGGTCAGGATTTGGCTGAAGTGTGCGCACCGTCTTTTGCGAGAGATGAAGGTCGTTTTGCTGGGGTATGCAGCGAGGTATGAATAAACTCGGGACATTAGTTAAGCTCTTCTGACGTTGCTCAGTTGAAATTGTTATATGTAGGCATCACCCGAGCGAGGATGAAATTGTGGATCTTCGACAAATCTGACAAAAGCGAGCCTATGCGGGTGAGGGACAGTCCATCATTTGTCACATTAACGTCATTCACACCGCAACAGATGATCTGGACCTCACGCAATCAAATTCAAAACTGTACACCCGGGATGAATGTTCGACACCTCGCCGTGTCTTCAACCCCGGCAGAATGGGAATCGTCTGGCCTCGATATGTTCAAGCACAGCAAGTATCCCCAGGCCATGCATTGTTTCGCCCGAGCCTCGCTACCGCGCATCAAGGCGATCTGCAAGGCTTTCCACCTTCGAGAATTGGCTCGCGCCAAAGTCAATGTCGCATCAAAAAAGGTTCAACAAGATGCTTTCCTTGCTGCCGCAGATGCCTTCATGGCGAGCGGGGACGATGCAACATCAAGCAAGGATGTGTTGGGCAAGGATAAATTCTACTATTATCGGAACGCTGCAGAATGTTATAGGCGCGCCGGGGACGACCGAAAGGCAGCTATTGGATACCTTTCCGCTCAAGAGTACGAGCTGGCCGCACGGCATTTTAGGAAGGCTGGGCTTTTCGACGAGACACTCGAAGTCCTCCACAAGCATTCTCAGAAAATTCTTTCAGCGTCTTCAGAAGAACTATACACAGTGTGCCGCCTGTTCTATTGCAGCAAGCATGATGGCAACAGGTGCATGCTTCGTGATCCGCATATACAGCGCCACTTAGCTAACATATCTGAGCTAGACCACGTCTGCCGCTGTTTCCGTCCTTTGAAGAAGAACTGGAATTTTATGAGGACTATGACCTCGACTTTGCTCGGGCTACATTGTTGGAGTTTCATGGAAGATATTTGGAAGCGGCCAGGCTTCATCTGTCGGAGAACCGGCCACTCGCCGCGGTCAGAAGCTTCTTTAAGGAAAAGGGGTCACGCGAGGCAATTCAGCAGGCTACCAAAATTCTTCTGGACAACTTATGGCGTCGGTGCTCATTTGCTATTCCATCGAATGAAGTGGCAGCCAACCAAGATGTCGGTGAACTTTTGAAGTTGGCCAGCGAGTTGCCTCTAGATTTCCTGGATCCATTGGACCGTGACGAAGTATGCCTTCTCGAAGAAGATATCTGAGATCACGCTTCTCACTAATGAATTGCTCATAGATATCCATGTTTCGCGCCATTGCGCAGGCGGACCTAGCCAGCCTCGAAAAGCTGTCTCACGTGTTTATCGAGGCAAACCGGAACGCGGCAGCGTTGCTCGCACTCGACCATGTCTTCAGTCGTTTGCCGGTGCTCAAATCTTACACGCTTCAAGAGATGTCACTCTTTTTGGAGCGGTTCCGGAAATATAGTCGCCTCCTCTACCAGGTCATCTCTCACCCTGATCCACTTGGCGCCGGTTCGATCAAGCGATTGTTCTGCATCCGAGAGCTATCCGACACCGAGTATGGTCTAGAGCCTCGCTCCTTCCTTCATAGTTCGGCTTCCGGCAATCGCGATGGACCCACGCTCCCTCAACCCCCCGTCATAACCCTCTCCAAGAGAGAAGTGGCTACAGCCCTCCGCGAGCACCTGGTAGAGCACTTGTGTGAACGGGTTACCGAGGAAAACGACCTGTGCTACGACGCAGTAGTTTTCTCGCCATGCTTGACCTACATCGTTACCCAACAATGTAATCGGGACGATTGCCCCCTCGATCACGTCAATCTTGCAGATTTGGACGCAAAGTATTACAACACGCGAATTGGCATTCATCTACAACAGATGTGCATTCTTCAAAATATGTACTCTGCACGCCCACGCCTTGTCAGGAGAAAAACGTACGTGACAGTGTGCCGCTACTTTGGGGGTGGTTTGGATTGACATTAACCAGTGTCGTTAACTGGCTCGTTCATCTATACGAGGCGTTTAATCCGGAGTTTCATATCCAAGGTTCCATCGCTAACCTTGACTTGTCCGTGATACCTGGCGTTAATGAAGGCAGGGGTGTCATGAAGCACTTGGTGTGGGAGGCACTTCATATCCTCAGCGCGAGCCATTATCCCCGGGGCTTTCTAACCATCGTGTTGAAATTGACGAGTCTCTTGTTTGTCTTTGACAAATCAAGTGCTCTCAAATGCATCAATCAATCTCCCTTCTTTACTCATCACATCAAGTCCCAAGAGTTTTTGTATTCAGACGGTTGTTGTGTCGTCGAGGATATTCTCAGCCTGTTTGACGGCGCCATGCAAACTAGCATTTCCGCGGGCTTGAAGTTTTTACGGTACGCTAGATCTGTAGGCATAATTATCCTTTGCACTGACGTGGCCACAGGCATGTCCTCAGGGATCCGTTGAATGTGAACTTGTCTGTTTTTTGTGATTGTTTGGAAGAAGTCGTCGGCAAAACTTCAGTATCGTGGCGTCTTTTTCGTTACCCACCACTCGATGGCCTTGTCCTTCCACGTGGCTGGCTCTCCTCAAACAAAGATTTTTCTGCGAAGAAGGAAATCGACATTGATCTGCTCTTAGACCTACTGGATTGTGTGCGAGATTTGTTGATATTTTTGCAATCAGGCAATGCGGGTGGTGAGCATTCTGAGCATCGGAAACACTTGGAAAGATCAGCTGACTCCAATACCAAGATATATATAAGCTGTCGCACACCAAACTAACACTGACGCTGTGCAGTGTCTTTACTTCCAGAATGTCAGTCTCCCTTTCTTTTTATATCTGACCTGCTAATGACGGGATCGAGCAGTTGCAGGGCATTATGCCTCCGTGCGTTCCTTGGCTTGTCTATCATAGTGACTTCATTACTCATAACGATCATCAGTGGTTCACAACGTACGAAGTCGCGCGGTCAGTCTCAGTGTTGAGAAGACTTTCAATGCCCTGCAGACGGCCGGATCGATGCAAAAAACCTATTTCCTTTATCGCCGGTAAGTTGCACTTTCCACCTTCCAATGCTTCCAATCTTACGTGACTTGAAGATATGCATTGGCTGCGCCGAACGAGTACTTGAAAGTGATTGTGACGTACGATGCGGGTGTAGTTATGCAGGACCTTGTCCAGCTTCTCCACAAACGAAGGACATCAAGATGCCCCCCCCAATTTCCCCGCATCACGAACATCCATTATGAGAACCCATCGGATATCCCGTCTTTAGTAGCCCCACAACTTGTCACGGCTCGCTCGAACCTACGTGTCGATGCTCCAGCGTTCGTCCCTCGGGGAGGTCACTCGTCCCAAGTGGAAGCAGCCGAGGAATCAAGAGTGGAAGAGCCTTTACCAGAGGGGCCCGAAGTTGGGCCGGTAGACGAGGTTTATGAGGAACCACAAGACTTCCTACCGGTCATGGACGAACCTGCGCTGATACGCGCACACGAGTTTACTAAAGAGGAGATGCTGGCAGCAGAGACGATTCAAGTCGCGTATCGCGCCTACTGCAAACGTCGCGAAGCCCATGCTCGCGCTGTTGGAAGCGGACTGGAAGCGAAGCGGTACACGGTCTTTATTGCATGCCTGAAAAGTGTGTGTGCTTCTAACTGGCGGAGGACTCCATATCGCACTCTGTATCTCCGGGCGTTGCCGCATCTCGTCGTGTGCCTTGACCAGGCTATCGATATCGCTTACAAGTTCAAAGGCAAGACAAAAGGTCTGATTTCCAAGGAGAGTCATGAGCGTCTTGAAGAACTGGGGAAGCAGACGAGTAGGATAAAGTGAGTCAATGGGTTGAGGAAGATAGTTTCTGTTCAACGACGGTTTTATTTTAGTGCTCTGCTCAAGGAAAGCCGCAATTTGCGCAAAATTATCGAGCCAAACGCAGTCATGCACCGAGAAAGAGACAGAGCTGCAATGAAAAGAGCCATTTTAGACCTCAAGGAGCTCATTCATCGACTTCCCGACGTCCTGGCTCCGGAGGTCCAAGAAGGCCTTGATTTTGCTTATGAACTCGTGATGGTCGAGGAACAGCAGGTTTCCAAACCAAAGAAACCGACGTTGAATACGGAAGATCTATAAAAGAGGGCGTTGTAGTAGCATGTTACTATGTATTTGTGAATCGAATTGAAATATTTGAGTGGCTGTGTAAATCGAAACTAGTGCTACAGCTACTGCTAGTACTACTACGTCGGCGCCGGCGAGTGTTCTTTCTCTTGCACTTCCAACTTCCTTTTGTTTCACCATGTTCGCAATACGGAGGTTGCAAACGCAGTCCGTCAGACTTGTTAGCACCACTGCCACCCTACAGGCAGCTTCGTCAATAACGCCAATTCCCGAGGACGCGTCTCTCAAGAAACGACGAACCCGTCCGCTCAAGACGCGTCGACCAAAAATCTCGCTCGAACAGCCGCGCGAATGGAAACGACCTCTCGCATACGGGGTACTTCCCGCGTTTGATGAAGCTCTGAAGTTTATCAAAGCAGACTCGGAAGCATTGAAAGTAGAGATGCAAAATGTCCAGGCTTCACTGAAGGCCGCCGAGGAGGTACTCGAGTTGAACCCAGTGGCAATCAGACAGATGGAGGAAAAGCTGAGATATGTCGAGGTTCAGAGCGAGATAAACTTCCCCGAGGTTCAGTGGAAGTGTGCGAACGGGTTGGGTACGTGAACGGCTTTCAATCACTGCATCCTGGTGGGTTCTGATTACACGACACTCCTAGCGGATATGTCAAAAGCGGTTGATAGGCACATTATCGAACAGCGCTGGAGGAAGGAGGGTGCACTGGACCTCTTAGTATGTCGTTTGATACCCTCCTACTGATTCGAACTCATTGACTCCCATAGATGGAACGCGTTCACCAAATGGATGTCATACCTGACGTAGTTCCCGACTTTCACCCGTCGTTTGACCTCCGTGTCTCCTTCCCAGAACACCAAATGAAGGAGGCGTCGACGGCACGAAAGTACAAATTCGTGGAGCCTGGGATTTATCTGCTGCCGGAGCAGGTTAGCTTCCTTGCTTCTTTTAGAGGCTGCCGCTTTTCTGAACAGAAGCAAGACCATAGACCCACCCAGGCTCCACAAAGATGTGTTCCACACGGACGAGCGTTTATACACCTTGATTATGGTGGACCCAGGTGACCAAATACAAGGACTTAATGTCGTCCATTGGCTCACCAAGATGTAGATGTACCTGACGAGGCAAATAACACGTACCAATCCTTCCTGCACTGGTTGCAGTACGTATCCCATGTCTTCACGTTTATCCGGCAGTTCACCAGTCTCTTTTCAGACCCAACGTCCCTTTGTCAGCGACATCCCCTTCACTGATCTCTAATATAAACTCCCATACTCAATATATACCACCACACCCTCAAAAGGGTACACCGTATCATCGGTATACGGTTATTCTACTCCCTCAGAAATCGCATATCGACGTCCCGGTAGTGGAGACGCATCAACGCCTTGGATTTTCAGTAAGGGAGTTTATGGCTGAATATAGTCTGGACGGTTCCACTGGTGGTGGCGCACATATGTGGAGAGGAGAATGGAACCCAGCTGTTTCAAGAATCTATCGAGATCTTCTCAGTAAGTCCCAACTCCTCAAATTGAAGACCCGGATAATCAACACCATTCTCGTGCAGACACGGGGGAGCCTATCTATGGAAAGCCACCGAAACCTGACAGGTATGCGAATGTCAGGGGCAAGAACCGATATTTCTCGTAGTGGAATGGGAGTGTTTGCGTGTTTTAGATCTGGTATTAGACATCGTGGTAATCTCCATCAATTGAGTTACCAGTCACTGGTATATCTGAAGATGTGGATTTGTTCTCGGAGGACCGTGTGCCAATAAACAACGCAAGCATATCGCTCACGACGTTCACTAAGAAATTAATAACAAGTTTGTAAATAAGACAGTACTTAGTTAGGTTCTGCTGATGTAAGCTGCTTAGGTTTGGCAAGTTTCAAGTTGAAAGCTCTCGACCAAGCCTCGAAGTCATTCCGAAAACATGGCCCACCTAAAGCAGGAGGCGTCTGGTCAGCCAATTCAGGACATCACAGTACACGACGGTGAAGTTCTGGAACCAGAGATAGCCCGCCCAGGAGGTCTCGTGAGGAGCGATACTGTAAGATAATTTACCCTTCACCCCGCACCTGCTCACAAAAGTTGTGCAGCGACACACATTTCGTCAACCGGCCAAACCTATTGAGCCTCCAACCCCCCGCGCGTCTATTCTCGGTCTCGATCGTCTGGCTAAGGAGAAGAGAGACCAAGTAAATGCAGAAAATGGATCCAGGAAGAAGCCAAGATTGCATGATGATGCCGTTTTCAAAGGTGTGCACTGTTCGATCGCATCATGGTACAGCAACTAATTTGTGTTGTCAGTTCCGAGTCTGCCTCCACCTCGGAGTGGTACATCTAGACAGAGAGGCCAAGAGACCCCTTCGAACCCAGGTGGCCTCTCTGAGATTGCTCGACAAAGACTGGAGGAGTACAGGAAGAACAGGGATAGACAAAAAGGTAAGCCATCTACCCATCTAACTGTGTTCTTCGTTTATCGTATTATTCAGAGGGTATTTCTGCAACACAGGAACGCAAGGACGACGGACCAAAAGGTCTCGGAGATTTCCAGCGCCGACTTAACAGAGACGATAGAGGATGGGGAGGCCGCTCTGGAAGGGGGTGGGATTCGACACCGCGCAGTCAGCGAGGAAGCCGTGACCGTGACCATGACGCACCTAGCGTCCGGGTACCTAATGTTGGATGGGAGTCAACCCCGAGACGAAGTCGGGACGGGGAGGGTTCAGGATGGGGAGGGGCGAAGGACAGAACATGGGACGCACCAACGCCTAGGGTTCCACGAGGGGGGAGTCCAGAGGATGACGGTCTTTTTGGTGTGGACGTGAGAGAGTGGGAGGAGGAGCAAGTCAGATTGGATCGAGACTGGTACAGTGGTGCTGAAGAAGGCGGTGTGGCTGGGGATGAGGGACACAATCCTCTTGCTCAGTACGAAGATCTTAGCGTTATCAAGGAAGTCGAGATAGCGACAAAAGCAAGAGTCAGTCTTCGGATTTTCTGCTGAGGCTGATCATACTCACTCCCCAACGCAGAGGAAAATCTCGGCCAGGCAGGCCCAATATGTAAGTGCTCAACGCTATTATAACACGTGGTCTTGTTTACTGAGCGAGCCCTAGAATGCTGACAACGACTTATGGGAAGCCAACCGAATGGTCACTTCTGGTGTTGCCACCCGCAAAGAATTTGATCTTGATTTCGAAGACGAGTCGGAATCAGCCGTCCATGTCATGGTTCATGATCTCAAGCCCCCGTTCTTGGATGGGAAAACAATCTTTACAAAACAGCTGGAACCTATCAACCCGATCAGGGATGCAACAAGTGATATGGCTGTGTTCTCCAAGAAAGGCAGTACCCTTGTGAAGGAGAAACGAGAACAGGCTGAACGCGCGAAAGCTGCCGCCAAGCTCGCTGCTTTGGGAGGGACATCATTGGGCAACATCATGGGGGTCAAGGACGAGGAAGCTGAAGCTGAGGGTGCGTTTCCTGTTTGACACTTTCGATGCTTGTCGAGTTGGACATTCACGTAGCCCTTTGTGTTCTGGGCATCAACAGCTGCAGCAGAGAAAGCGGCTGCTTCTGGGGAAAAGGAGGATTACAAAGGAGATTCGAAGTTTGCTAGCCATCTGAAAACGTCGGCTGGGGTCAGCTCGTTCGCAAAAAGTAGGACCCTGAAGGAACAGAGGGAATACCTTCCCGCATTTGCATGTCGAGAAGAACTGCTGAAAGTTATCCGAGAGAACCAAGGTAAAGGTTCCACTCGTTAGGGGTCTGCAACTCTGATGACGAAACTCAATCCAGTTGTCATTGTCGTCGGCGAGACAGGTTCTGGTAAGACTACACAACTAGCACAATACCTTTACGAAGACGGATATGCCTCATTCGGCATTATCGGTTGCACGCAACCTCGTCGCGTTGCTGCAATGTCCGTCGCAAAACGTGTCTCTGAAGAGATAGAGGTGTGTCACACGATTTCCATGTTTTCTTGCGCTCAATGGTACCGCAGTGTAAACTTGGTGGGCTCGTTGGTTATGCGATTCGATTTGAAGACTGTACATCGTCAGAGACAAAGATTAAATGTGAGCATTTCGTCCACTCTGATCTCAGCTAACAGGTGTCCGTTCTCTAGATATGACGGATGGTGTACTGCAGCGAGAATCCCTAAACGAGGGTGACTTGGATAGATATAGTGTCATCATTCTTGATGAAGCACATGAACGCTCGCTCAGCACTGATGTTCTCATGGGTCTTTTGAAGAAGAGTAAGATATTGCTTCATCTAATGGAGTTAATCGCTAAGAAAGCCCATTAGTCCTCTCACGGCGCCGCGATTTGAAGCTCATTGTCACATCCGCAACCATGAATGCCGAGAAGGTGAGATTTGAGTTCTTTAGCATTGCTTAAGCCTGTTCAATGATAAAACTAGTTCTCCGCGTTCTACGGAAATGCCCCAACATATACCATTCCTGGTCGTACTTTCCCCGTCGAAATATTCCATTCGAAATCTCCCTGTGAAGACTATGTTGACAGTGCCGTCAAGCAAGTCCTCCAGATTCATCTCTCGTTACCTCAGGGTGATATCCTTGTCTTTATGACCGGCCAAGAAGATATAGAAGTCACTTGTCAAGTCGTACAGGGTTAGTGTCACCTCCCCATATAAAATCTCACGTCTTTTCATTTTCTGTGTCCCCAGAGAGGCTTGCACAACTGGATGAGCCACCATCTTTGGCAGTGTTACCTATCTACTCCCAGATGCCGGCTGACTTGCAGGCCCGCATCTTCGAGCCTACTAGTGATGGTCGTCGAAAGGTCATTGTAGCCACGAACATTGCAGAAACATCGTTGACAGGTGAGGTCGTCGTTTTCTGTGCTATCTGCCGTACACTTAAGGAATTTAAAGTCGATGGTATTCTGTATGTCGTAGACTCAGGGTATTCAAAGCTGAAAGTATACAACCCGAAAGTCGGTATGGATGCTCTTCAAATTACCCCTGTGAGCCAGGCGAACGCAAATCAACGTACGGGTCGCGCTGGCCGAACAGGCAGTGGGTCAGTCAACCATGAGCGGATCTGTTAAGATGTTATTCTGACAATCTTCCATAGCTTCTGCTACCGCTTGTATACAGAGATGGCCTACCGGAACGAAATGTTTCCTAACACCATACCTGAGATCCAGCGGACAAATTTGGCCAATACCGTGTTGCTGTTGAAATCTCTAGGTGTCAAGAACCTGTTGGAGTTCGATTTCATGGACCCTCCACCTCAGGTATATCAGCAGTGATCCCTTTTCAGACGTAGTATTGACAGACATCTAGGCAAACATCATCAACTCGATGTACCAGCTTTGGGTCCTTGGAGCCCTCGACAATGTCGGGGATCTGACTCCAGTTGGACGCAAAATGTCTGACTTCCCTATGGAACCATCGATGGCGAAGATGTTGATCGCTTCCGTGGATTATAAATGCTCTGGAGAGATGCTTACAATCGTTTCTATGCTCTCCGTACCCAGTGTCTTCTACCGGCCTAAGGAACGGATGGAGGAAGCTGATGCAGCTCGCGAGAAGTTTAATGTGCCGGAAAGTGACCATCTGACCCTTCTGAACGTCTTCAACCAGTGGAAGAGCCATGGGTGCGTGTGACTTCTGACACCGCCGTGTTCGTCCACTAAGGGCCTCACAGCTTCCGGGACGATTGGGCTACTCGACATTTCTTACATCCTAAGCTTCTCAGGAAAGCTCGGGAAGTTCGCGCGCAACTTGAAGATATCATGAAGTTCCAAAAAATGGAGATGATATCCTGTGGGACAGACTTTGATATTTTGAGGTATGTTTACTGTCTTTGAAGGACTTGAAACACGACCGAACAAGATCACCAGGAAAGCAATCACTGCTGGATATTTCCACCAAGCTGCTCGTGTCAAAGGTATTGGGGAGTATGTGAACATCCGAACTGGCCTACCGACGCACCTACATCCCACCAGTGCGCTGTATGGGTTGGGATGTATGTATTTCACTACATCGTTTCCAACACCGAAACTTAGTTTCGTCTAGACACACCGACATATGTTGTATATCATGAGCTGATCCTCACGTCGAAGGAATACATGACGCAGGTCACGGCCATCGATGCATATTGGTTAGGTAAAGTGGACTTTCGTTCCTAGGAATGTGTGCATCACTTACCGTTGCGCAGCTGATCTGGGTTCTGTGTTCTACTCTGTTAGGGAGAAGAACTTTGACGATGGCAGTTCAAGACGTAGAGCTGACCGAGAATTCTCCAAGAGGGCCGAGTTGGAGAACCAGATCAAAAGGCAAAGAGAAGAGTGAGTCCCTTCATCATACTGGCATCGGCCGTGGGAGGATAGCTAATAACTAATGGAAATGCAGGGTTGCCAAGAAAGAGACGGAACAAGCTTTGGCAGTCCAGACTACAACCGGGAGTTCGCAGATAATCGTTCCTGGGACGCCGAGGCATCCTGGTCTGCGGGTTGGGCAAACACCACGTCGACCAGCGGGTATATAAGTTGGCGCCAAGGGACTTTTTGTGTACTAAATATAATGAGGGATAAATATACTCATAGAGCACAAGGACTCGATACGACCGTAGTATCGACGTCATGTAATTTCTCAGGAACCAGTATCATCGTTACCGCCCGCAAACTCGGGCGAGGATAAGACACAGCTTGGGATAACTTTAGGTCTCAACACCATGCCCATCGGGTCCGTCTCACTGAAGCCTTCCAGAGGTTGATATGGAAGCTTCGGGTCACACTGGATTCGAGCGCCAGTCGAGCCAAGGCAGGCTGCTGCATTCCTCGCCTCTCGACACCCTCGTTTGCCGTACATCATCTCGACGCCAGGCAGCGAAGAAGCAGACTCACGTTGCTAGCCAGGCCAATGCCAGCACTATCCCCCCACCTCTCCAGCCTCACTATACACCTCCTCAACCTGCCTATGCGGTATCACCACCAAGACCGTTCGTCAGTCAGCGCGTCCCCGATTCTCCGTTGTTGCACTCGAACTTTCGAGGTTCGACCGCCACCGCGGCGACGAACGTGACTGCGCTGCATAGCAACCAGAATTCCAACTCCTTTCTTTCGTTTGTGGATGATTGTGAACCGGACGATGGTTGCCACGAGGAGGACAACAATTACGGTCAGCGACTCCCTCAGCCGTCGAATAGCCACAATTACAAGAACAACTATCCTACTCCTACCGCCTCTACACGCCTCGAAGCGCCAACTGACTTATGGCCACAGGCCGCTGGCCTTGCACAACCGGCAACTTTGAACTACACTGACTCTGAAGATTTCATGCAGCCGTCATCCTCCCCTTTACCAACCGTCATCGTTTCCTCCCCGCAAGATGACGGTCCAAGACCGAGCGGTCCCCTGCGTCAACCGATAGTGTCCCAGAGTGGTTCGCCACGACTGAACTTCTCAAGGCCAGGTCGACCACCTATACTTTCCTCTGAAGAAGACAAGCGACGGGTACTCGAGCGAAATGCCCGGAGGCCGAACTCGCCGAGAACGAGCCCTAGCTCAGCGTCCTTCAACCCTGTCACTCCCGTGACCGGTGTATACCCCGACAAAGGCCACAAGCCTGGCCATCTTGCATCAAGCGAATTTTCCAGCTCATCGTCGGCCTCGTTGTCGTATCTTCGTCCCGACGGGGCCTACTCCTCTCCTTTACTCACGTCCCCAAATCATGTTGCACTGTCTTCGCATCCACCTTCGTTGAGAGCTGGATCAGCTATGAGCTTATACTCGAATTCGTATTCATTTTACCAGTTGGACAGCCGCGTGCCTTCGCCGACGTCGAGTCAATCCCCTCGATCTTCCCCTGATGTCTCGCCGGCCACCAGTAGACCTGTGTCCGCCGAACCCCAGACAGCCGAAGAATATCTTCAGCTGGGAATACAGTATCATGAAGCTAATCAACTGAAAGATTCGGCCCTCTGTTTCGAAAAGAGCGCAAAGGAACAGGGTGGATGTAGTGTTGGGATGTTGATGTGGGGTCTTACATTGAGACATGGCTGGGGATGCGAGAAAAATGAAAAGAGTGGATTCAAGTGGTTGACAAAGGCGGCCGAATTGGCGGTGGAGGATCTCGAAGAGGCAAAGAAGGGCTTGGATGCGAGAGGTGTCAAAGTGAGTTGTCTGTTTTTTTCGTTAAGTGAAGTCGGTTTCTGAATGTACGATGATAGGAAGAGCTTGTGCTTGCCATTTATGAGGTCGGCCAGTGCTTCTTTCAGGGCTGGGGTGTAACGAAAGACCAGAAGATGGCAGTCGTACGTGACTGGTCGCTTGTTGCGTGTCAAAGCTCTGACGAAGCCGGTGCAGAGCTACTACAGGGTTGCTGCAAATCTAGGAGATGCTGATGCTCAGCAAGATCTAGCCTTTTGTCTAGCCAATGGGAAGGGGTGCAAGAAGGACAAGAAAGAGGCTGCAAAGTGGTATCGCGCTGCAGTAAGTCCGTTCTCATAGTCGGTCATGCATGGGCTCAAAGGGTGATTCCAGGTCGCACAAGGTGCCAGCGACGTTGGGATGGCGTGGATCTACAAAGACAAGTACAAAGACTAGATGGCCACACCAACTTTTCGAGACCCCTCTGACCAGCAACCGTTTCGATATGACAACGGTTCTCTTGAGATACTAGGTGACTCCGCGCGAAGCTGGATGATTGCTTTGGAAGTCGCATGTAGGAGGCTTTGACGCGCTTATACCCCGTGAATATCAGTTGAAGAGATGGACAAGGACGTCGTTTACTTGCGAATTAATCTCATCAAATATACAGACCCCCTCCATTTTGCTCACGTCTATTCCCCTGCTCATCATGCGACCGGCAGTGAGCCTCAACCTGGATGATTAGTCTCCACGGAACCATGACTTGGCCAACGTATCGGCCTGTCGGGGTATCTGATCCGAGGATGTACTCCTCGGTGTTGACAAGTAATATGTTGAGGAGTTGGTCTGTACCGACGAATGTACCGATAAAGACGCGGTTGTCAGAAGTGACGATGCGGAGGGTCTCTTTGAGCAGGTCCCTCACAGCGGCGATCGCTGGGGTATCCACGCATGGCGGTGGTGGTGAAGCCATCAGACATATGGCTGTGACGTGTCACTCGTTGTCACGCCCATCCCTTCAATGAATCCGTTTGAGAGTGTCCCTTCGTTGAACATGCAAGGCCAGTACAGCTCTCCCAACACACACAAGTACTCGGTCATCTTGCCGACCTACAACGAGCGCAAGAACCTCCCTATCATCGTCTGGCTGTTAGCTAGAGTGTTCCGCGAACAGTGCGTGTCTTGCGAACAGCTGTAGGCCGGGCCGCTGAAGGGTCTAGTGAGCTAGCATGGGAGATCATCGTCGTGGATGACGCCAGTCCGGATGGCACCCAAGAAGTCGCCGTGGAGCTCGCCAGGGTGTACGGGGAAGACAAAATTGTGAGTGTTTGTCTTGTTCGCGTTGTCACTTTGCTGAACACGCCGCAGGTTTTGAAGCCACGTCCCGGAAAGCTCGGGCTTGGGTGCGTGTGTCGCTTTCCTTTCGATTCTACGCGGACTCATTACCGGCGCGCAGGACTGCATATATCCATGGACTAGAGTTTTGTACTGGTAACTTTGTTATCATCATGGACGCTGACTTTTCGCATCATGTGGGTGCATCAATGCCGTTGACGCTTTCCGATCCTCATCCTGTTTGACTAGCCCAAATTCATACCACAATTCATTAGGTGACATTCGTCGGGCTTATTGTCTTGAAGCCGCTGACGCTTTGCTTTTACAGGTTGCAACAGGCATACAATCTGGACATTGTTACAGGTACACGGTACCGATCTACGCCAACGCCATCTCTATCCGGCACGCGTCCTGGTGGTGTACATGGGTGGGACCTCAAACGGAAGCTCGTTTCGAGAGGAGCCAACTTCTTGGCCGCAACTGTGCTCAGTCCTGGGGTCAGTGACCTGACGGGTAGCTTCCGGTATGTGCGTCCTGATACTGTGATCGACTGTGACTGACATGTTATGAAGGCTCTACCGTCTGCCTGTCTTGCGGCATATTATCACGCTCACACAATCGCGAGGCTACGTGTTTCAGATGGAGATGATGGTGCGCGCACGGGCCCTGGGGTATACGGTAGGGGAGGTTCCGATTACATTTGTGGACCGCATATTTGGCGAAAGCAAGCTGGGCGCGGACGAGGTGGTCGGATATGTCAAGGGCGTCTGGTCGCTGTTTACGTCGGTTTAGTGTACGCACGTAGTTATTATGCATTGAGGATGACATCACATTCGTCAGCAACCAAAAAAGGAAATCATTCTGGTATCCGGATTCCCCTTTCGGCCCGATTTGGTGGATGTACTGCAGTCTGTCCATCTTGTTCCACAACCACCATGAGCCTCCGTCAGGACGTCCTCAGGTCGCTGACCCTCGCAGAGCTTGCCATAGAGCGCAAGCAAGCCACATCTGCTCGCCATTCCGACGAAGATTCCGACGAAGAGCTGATTTATGTCGTGAGTGTGTGACATGATTACCATCTGATATGCCATTCTCATCATATCGCGCAAGACCTCCACCCCCGGGACACCCGCACGGTCCCGTGCACCATCACGACCCAGTTCCAGACCGGTCTCGCCCACTCGGCGAGCAAATCCGCGGAATGTTCCGAGCTCCATTCTGGCGTCAAGGCCTCTCTCATCAGATCCCTTAAAAACATTTCCCACACAAGTCTCGCAGCGTATATTCAGATGGCTCACGATCTCAGATCTTGCTTCATGCTCGAGAGTCTCGCGGAAATGGAACAAGAGTCAGACACTTAATTATAGTGAGTGCTATCGTGTGTTTGCGGCCTGGATGTTGAACATGAATCAAGTATGGTTTCAACACTATCGGAAAGAGTATTTCCATGACGAGAGTTTACCTTCAGGCAAGTGGACTAGAAGGGAGTCGAAACAGAATTGGGTCTGCATATTTGCATATTGTTAATGCTTCATCTGACCCTCCTCTAGCGTTTGATGTTTTTATCAGCGAATACGAACAAGTCGACTCCTTCAAGTCCTTTGGAACGGTCTTCGCCGTCTCGTTCAGGATATCAGACACCCAAAGAGATCAATGAAGAGAGGTGGAAAGCCGAAGAACAGACTCGCCCAGGCAAGGTCGAAATGCGGGAAATGTACAAGGAGCTCGGTGGTCGCAAGTCACGTAACAAGACGAAGCTCGGCAGTGCTGGTGGGTATAGAGATAAGACTGGTTGGGTTGACCACTTTGAAGAGTGATGGATATACAAGAATATTGCGCATAGATAGCGTACATGATCTTAAAAGTTTTACACTAGGAGTGTGCCTGCAGCAACTCACGAAACGCTGATCGCATGCACTTGATGAATCGGTATACATCTCCGGTCTGATTGAGTTCTTGTAAGAGGATTGGCAGTGTGGGTAACGGCGGAGTAGTCGTTATAACTGGAGTGATGTATGAGAGATGGTTTGGTGTATACGAAAGAAAACTCACCATTGTACGACGGGGTAGAGACATCAAGTACGAAGCTGAACTGCCAATCAACATTCGTTTCGTCTATATGAGAAAACCGGATGAGGAGTTGGTCTGCTTCGATGCCTTCTATGTTGCATTTGAGCCATGACTCACACGCCGCAAGCTCTGGCTCTAGCTGTGCGGCATGCTCATTCAGTATATTTCGTTCAGCATCCTTTTCTAAATTCGCGGTTCATTGGTATGTGTGTCATGAAGAGATGATGGAACTGCACCTCGTTGTAGATTGGAAACAACAGCACGGTACTGCTCTATCTCGGAGTTGATGGCTGCACACGTCTCACGTATCGAATCTAGTTGACGTTTGAGTGCAACGGCGGATTGTTCGGCGTCACGTCTCTCCTCTTGTTCCTTGGCCAATACTACGAGATAGTCTGAGTGAGTTCATAAGGAGGCAGCTTCGTGACATACCAGCTAGCAGATCGATCTCTTTCAGCTTGGATTGGTTCGTTTCAGTCTCCACGGCCTGGATCCGCTCGGTTAATTTCCTCTTGTCGGCTTCCTGGGCATTTCTGTGTTTCGTGATCTCGCCAATGGCGCGATTGGTATAGTTTGTGACAGCTTTGAGAAAGTTTCCGGTTGAGATCTCGTACGCCTGCAACCGAAGGTCTACTTGAGGGGTTGGCTGGGCGAGGATAGACGCGAGGTCGATGTGTGTATGTCGCATTGTGTGTTGTTTCTTGCCGATCGACAGTGGACTATCGACGCGTTGGTCACGTGAGTATGGCAGGTGTGGATCGCGACCATGAGGACGACTGGAATGAATCGCATCGTTGATCCTCCCAACAAACCTGATTTACGAACATAACGACTGGCAAGTATCTCCCTCATGGCGGACAGTAGCAACGCTTCAGACACTCAATATCGTGATATCCACATGGATACAGCAAAGGGCATTACTATTGGTCTCCGTGACATCCACATGAGCACGGCCAAGGGAGACTACGGTTGGAACGACGACATCAGAATGGACACTGCAAAAGCTGCAACGACCGTGAAGCAATCCGGCTTTCAGCTCTGGGAAAGGGAGCTTCTGGAGAGCTCAGAGGTGAAGCGGAAAGCCACCGTGGCGCAGCTCTGTGCGTTCTCCTCGTGATCGTTTTCGATTGACTGCCGATTGAAGGATCGTAGACTTTCTCGACTACTACTTTCAATACCTTGGCTACCTCGCTTCTCGGAAGGAACGCAGATCGCGTTTCGATGTTGATACTGCGAAACGACAGTTGTCTACGGTCGAGTATTCAAAGGAGTTCAAGTCATACTGTGGCCGCGAACGGGTCTTGCTTAGGAAACGTCGCGCGAAACTGCGGTTAGAGCAATTCCATATTATAGCTCAGGTCGGCCAGGGTGGTTACGGTGAAGTCTTCCTCGCACGCAAGCAAGAAACCGGGGAGGTATGTGCCTTGAAGAGGATGCGAAAACGGACACTGCACAAGATGGATGAGGTACGTCGATAGCACATCGTCCTATTCACACGATCTTCACGATCATTTTATCGGTGCTCAGGTTCGGCACGTTCTGGTCGAGCGGGATATCCTAACAGCCACCAAAACGGCTTGGTTGGTGCGGTTATTGTACGCATTCCAGGACGCTCAGAACGTGTATCTTGCCATGGAATACGTACCGGGGGGAGACTTTCGGACTCTTCTAAACAACTCCGGAGTACTAAAAGAGGAGCACGCCAGGTTTTATATCAGCGAGATGTTTATAGCCGTCAATGAACTACACAAGCTTGGCTATATCCATCGTGATTTGAAACCAGAGGTCCGTCAGCCCATGTCTTTTCGTACTGAGTGATTACATCTACCACAGAACTTTTTGGTCGACGGAACTGGCCACGTCAAGCTGACAGACTTTGGGTTGGCGACCGGGGCCTTGAATCCAAGGCGAATCGAGTCACTAAAAATAAAAGTAAGTCCTCAGCTGAAACATACGCCAGTCCACATAACGTATTTGCATAGCTCGACATGGTCAAGGATAACCAAGTCGTTTTTCGATCGACGCTTGAAAGGCGTTCCATTTATCGTTCTATTCGTCATGAAGATCCACGTTACGCTGACTCCATCGTGGGTTCACCTGATTACATGGCCCCTGAAGTCCTACGTGGGAAGCCATACACCTACTCAGTCGACTACTGGTCTTTAGGATGCATCTTCTTCGAGTTTTTAGCTGGTTTCCCTCCGTTCAGTGGGGGTACGCCCGAGGAAACATGGACGAATTTGAAAAACTGGACCAAGGTGTTGCGGCGGCCCGAGTACGACAAACCAGAAGATCTCATCTTCAACCTCACCGACATAGCGTGGGATGCTGTTACGAGGTATGTCCATCATGTCGGCTGCATATTGCTTTTCTAAAGCTTCCGTTCCAGACTTATATCACACTCCAGTGTCCGATATGCGACCCTACCACAAGTAATGAGTCACCCATTCTTCGATGGTGCCAAATGGGAGGATTTGCGGTCAACTCGGGCACCCTTCGTTCCCGCTTTGGATTCGGAAATCGATACCGGGTACTATGATGACTTCACATCGCCCGAGGATATGGCCAAGTATGCGGAGGTGAAAGAGAAGCAAAAGAATGTGGACAAGGTCAAGGAGAAAGAGGATCCTCAATCCAGAGGGGTTTGGGTAGGTTTTACATTTGGTAAAAATGGTCCAAGCAACAGATTTCTTGGTGCTTTGGAGGGGGGGAAAGATGATAATGGTACATTAGCTACTATATTCTAGTATATGTACCATCAGATGATTGACTTGTGAGCTCATGAGCATACAGATAAGTGATAACATTCTGGCCAACAGTAATACTAGGGTTGAAAATGTGGACTTGATGAACCTTTATATGGATTTGGACATAAACACTGAATAAGGCTTGAACCTGACAGTTGTTTTTCTTCCAAAGAAGTTGAGTGGTTGCATTTTGTTGGGCTGCATGGGTGGAAGTGCCCATAATGAGATCCCACCAGCTGGCAACATTCAGGACATCACACATTTCAATGGACCATGTGAAGTGTCAGGCTGCAGGCAGGCATAGGGTGAGTTGCCAGAGCAAGTGTTAAAAGGGGGTTGTGTGCTCTGTAGACACTCAGTATAGTCACTATATTAATAGAATGGTAAGTAAGTACCTGTAGACACTCAGTATAGTCACTGAGGCACCTGTGTGTCACTGGTCACGTCACTTACTATAGACAGGTGACAACATCACACTTACATATGCTAAGTCAGGGCAGATAGTATAATTTGGCTACTTTGGTGGTAACTTTGGCACTCAGCAGTCACCTCTAGGGAAAAATAAAGTCAAGTCATGAGCTAGGGATCTGATGTAGATTAGATTACTGATAAGCATGAGATAAATCCATATCAGCACAATTGCATGATAAGGCTAATGCTCCCTGCTGTCAACACTGCCACAATGGCCTGTGCATTGTCATCACCAACAGTGGGCACAACCATACCTCTGTTCTCACTCATTTTTCATTGTTTTTCAATGTAGTTTTTTTAATTCTTATGTAGAATACATTTAGCAATCAATATATATTATTTTTATTGCCATATGCCCCCTAGAGGGCTGCCCAAGTGACTCTCTTGTGTGAAAATTTTGTGCATAGTTTGAGTTTAGACTCCAATTGCATAGTGGTTTGCACTCCAACACAACCAATGGAGTTTAAACTAACTTCCTCATTGTTATGCTTATCACTGTTGTCATGCTTGCCACTGTTGTCAGTGTTGTGGCTGCTCTTGCAGCTGACATTGTTGTCATTGGGCCTCTTCTACTTGTTCTCCACATATCATGACAAGCCTGGAGTCTGCCTCCCACCCTTAAGAACCTCAACTTTCCACCCCACTGCTTGTGAAATGATCAAAGCAACTGATGCTTCAAGTAACACCAAACTATGATCGATATCAAGTCGAAAGAAGTGAGAAGGGAATACGAAGTGAGCCCTAGGGTCTCCTGAGTCCTGCTTTGAATGGGATATCCAAAGAGACTAGACTGGGGATTCCAGCCGTAGTCCTCTGGTCTTTTATACGCATACTATGTGTGTACATGTTGTATCTAGATCTACTGATCTAGGGCATAGGGTAGACGGTAATTAAATACGTGAGGCATAGGCATGTAGAATGGAAGGAGCGGTGATTAAATATGCATGTAATTGTGTGAGTGAAATGGAAGCATGATGGAGATGAACGTGAGAAATAATATAACCATATCGGGATTGGATCTCAGATCCGATCGGGGAAGAGGAAAAGAAACAAAGTGCGTCCATGCACGAGTCCATCTAGTGGCTCTAGAGAAAGTGAAAGTGATATGGGTGAGCACATGTGACTATCACGTGATCCGATAAGATAAGAAAAAGAATATCAGATTACGACCGTAACTGCTTGAATGTGTACCCACTGCTGAGGCCACTGTGACCAATGCCCCATTCATCCTGCAGTCTACCTACAACTTCAATGACATCCCATCCATTTACCCTTACACCTGACATGCATTCTTGTCATGGACAGTTGTGGCCTCTCACATGGTCCATGCACTAGTGGTAAGTTCATTTTAAATACACATGTTTACTCATTGCTTATGATAATTCTTGTTCACCAGCACCACAACCATGAAACAGTGCAAGAACCTCTTGACCTCCCATTGGGTCAAGGGAGCCACATCAGGGAATTTTTTAAGTGCAGATAATATGCCCAGATAAATACATATGATCAGGTGGCTATCAGACTAATATGACTGGATCAATATATGTATATATAGCATTATCATTTTCTAATCATAATGATGATAAATAGATAATGGTTTATAATATCTGGTAGATATTTTGTTGTTGATTATTTGAATGTCAGTCAAATATAAGGTGGATAATGATATGTAATTCTGCCAAGGAAATGGTCTACCCTTATCATATATATCATTGATGATCATTCAAAGATCCAGAGTCAGCCAGAAGTGTGGGAAAAGATTTATAAGCAATATGGATTACATATAATGGAGAATCATTGTTTACAACTGACCGAAGGTGTGGGAAAAAAATTGTAAGCATTATATAGGAGATGTCATGTGAACTTATTTACTTAGTTCATATAGTACACTTCTGGCTGAAGGTGTGGGAAAAAAATTGTAAGCCCTAAATGAGATGTTTTGTAGACTTGTTGTTTTTTTCAGCAAGCTTGTGAATTGGCTGAAAGCATGGGAAAATATTTGTAAGCCCTAAACAACATGTTTTGTAGACTTGTAAATTTTCAGCAGACTTGGAACTGGCTGGAAGGTGTGGGAAAAAAATTGGTAAGCCCTAAACAACATGTTTTGCAGACTTGTAAATTTTCAGCAGATTTGGAACTGGCCGAAGGTGTGGGAAAAATTTTGTAAGTACTGTACAGCACATAGTATATAAACCCATTGTTCTTCTTTTCCTTCTTCACTCTTGTCTCTGAGTTCTGTCTTAGGGTGAGGGTCACTCTAGACTCTAGAGTTACAACCAGGTAAGTTGATGCTTGTGTGAGTTCACTTGTAAGTGTTTTATTTCCGCTTTTTTTAATTGTTTTTATTGTCACAAAAATCACTTGTAAGTGTTTTTCTTGTCTTTATTTCGCTTTTTTATGGTTTTTACTAGTTACAGTTGTAGTTTATAATGATAGTTGACATATTAGATAGTCTATATATTATAAATTAAAATGCTCAGTAATATTTTGTGTTATTTAATGATGAGTGATAAATGGCTAAATTGCATTCTACAATGGAAGTTTTATTGTATTTCTTTTACTTTTTTGAGTTCAATGATATCAATGATAATGCATGATAATGTCTGATAATGTCTGATACTCTGTGCCAGTATTACAAAACTGACTATACACATATAAGTATTATGAACCTGATCATATACATATATCAACTCAAGCAAGTTGCTATATATTATATTGATGATCAACATAGTCATATAGATTCATATTATCCATTTAAAAATAATGACAGCTTTGACCAACACTACAAATGCTCCCAGAGATTATATATCCCTATCAATATGTGTATCATTCTGATATATCCTATAGGGCTTTGCAGGATAGTTAATGTTATATCTGATACTATCATTCCATTAAAAATTCTCTTATGGCATTCTGTTGGGATGGCTTGTCTGCTGAGAAATCTGTAACATTGCTCCATGGTATCTACCTCAATCACATACATGAAGAACAACAGCAAGCAGAACAGATTTCAGGTACAGTGTATCATCACATTCCAGCAATGCCAGCAGTTCATTGTCTCCAGCTACTTGTCAGCTTTGAGAATATATCATTGAAGCTGCTATGGAGATTGGTGACTTCACAGATGACTTTCCTTGCCTTGAGCATGATGAACAGCAAGACAGTCATGAATTCACAGATGAAGAGAAGGATGAGGACGATGTGGAACTCTTAGACACTGCACAGATGTTTTCGAAGTATTTTGTGACTGCTGCTCAAAGGTGTGTACAGACTACATTATGGAGATCTCATTTTGAATGTTTGACCCCAGTCAGGGTGTCTTGCACCATTGTCATGATACCCACACTTGATTGCAACACAATCAACAAGCATATGCAGCTTGGCAAAATCAATTGCCCAGTCTTATTGACCAGTACCTGGAGTGGAAGTATGGTGATGTGGAAGATCAGGCTGATGATGCTGTTGGTCATGTTTTCCATGTGGATGTTGTCAGCATCTTGAGTGAGTCAACTTCCCATATCTTGTCCCACTCTGCAGTTGATATGTTACAGCTTATACCCCCTACACATGTATTAACCAACAGCATAACAAAAAAGCCAATGTTGCACTCATTCAAGCTGGCACCATTGGCTGTTCACCCACTCAGCTGATGACAGCAATAACCATTGAGTGTCTCAAACTTTATCACCAGCTCCGCCACTGACAGTCTTTGCTTAGTGTCCAAGTGATGGTGAAAATTCTCTGTGCCCTATACAATGTAAGCCTTCACCTCATCTTATCACAATGTCATTGTAATTATCAATACTCAGATGATGTACAGTCACCACCTATGTACTCAATTCACTACAACCTTTGACATCTATCTCGACATACTCCACCATATACATGTTTCATTAGATCAAGTGCTTGGACGTGTGGGCCTCCATTGGAAGCTACAAGGTGCATGCCCTTGTTGTGTGTTTGTCATAAGTTTTTCATTTTCATTCTTCATTATCAATCTGTGAGCATGCCACAGCAGCCTGATGAGCTGGTATTGATACTGGCTTGTCTACACAGTATGGATGGTAACCACTCAGCCAAGCGACTTGATGGATCAGGTCACATGGACCCACATACCTTCACTAGTGACTACTTCATCCCTGAAGATGAAGTGGAGCACTTCAAGAATGACATCAAATCCCATGTGCATAGCACTGCTAAAGAAGTTTTGTGCACAGACAACTGGAAAGCTGCAAACCCCAGTGGCAAGGAACATATCAAGGTATTTGAGCGGACAGGGATTTTTCTGCTGGCATGTCAGCATGGGTTTGTTGAGTCTATTGTCAAGATGAAATGAAGTGGTGAACTGTTTGTTTGTCTATCTGTGATGGGTACCATCACTCATTTAACAACAGTTTCAAATATGCCCTCTCTGTCATCAATCAAATCCTTGCTGTATGTGGCTGAGACCAAGGCATTGGTCATGACATCAGTTGTGTTTCAAAAGGTACTGTCACCTCAAGCTCACTTGGTGAGAAGGCCAAGGAAGCAAATCTCAAGATTGTTGTCAACATGTTCCATGGATTCACCCACAACTGGGCATGTCAGTTAGAAAACCACCCTCTTTACCTACAGGGATTTGGTAATGAGGACCTTGAAACCTGTGAGTGGATATTTGCCAGTTCCAATAGTGCCACAAGCATTATCTGACATGCTTCATACTTTCACTGGAAGCAATCGCTTGACCTTCATTTTGACCAATGGGATCATGACAAGTATCTCAGGCTTAGTAAGTCCACCTCCAGATACATTGTTGTACATTTTACTCATGTTACCTATTACCCACCACAGGTAAATTCTTGCTTGACAACTACTGCCAAGCTCTCGCTCTTATTGGCAAATACTCAGCAGAGCTTGCAGACTTCAAGAAATGGCATCAAGAAGAGAAGGACTACCTGTGGAACTACACCAGTGAGCAGCATGAGACTTCACTTGCAGTTGAGTATGTGGAACATCTGCAGAAGCTCCAATTTGCTGAGTATATATCTATCAAACTGTTGCTGTATCATGTTGACTCATTATTGCCATTCCAGAACTACTTACACTAGCACAACAACTACCCCTTTTCTGACATACACACCAGTGCAGTATACTCCCATGTCTGGTCCAAATATGATGGCCTGTCAAGCTACCAATGCTGTGATTGCAGAGCACACTTCTGCACTCCACAGGTACCAGGTTTAACTCAATGTGGTGGAGCACTCCAAGAAGGTATGTAAATGGTATCCATGAATGATGGACAATTGATCATCTGGATTATCCCGCCTCTATTAAGTATGTGAAACATCACACCTTTATCTGCATAGTAGAGGAATTGGAGGCACTGGTTGTTCAGAGGCTTTTTGAATTATCCAAGGCCAACCTGGCTTCCACTGGTAAGTTGTTATGCTTGAAATTAGACTTGTTTTGACATGATGAGTAGGCTTTAAATTGTGCAAACACATCTCTACAGCATTGGCTAAGTGCTCTGCAACCATCCGCAATGCTCTTGAGCAGTATAACAAGCTTGCTCCTTGTCAAACCCCTCCCCATTGCAAGCTCAACTATGCAGAAGTCATTGGATTAGCTATTCTTGGTGATTTTGCTTTGCTCAAGATCTCTCATGCCAATGTTCTCTCAAAACCATGGATGGTATCTGCAAATCATGAAATGTTAGTCAGATACTATAAGATTCTGTGCTTGAAGGAAGAGATTGAATGGTTGAATGTTGAGGTTCACCGATTGGCAGTATAGGTCGATTTTGATGATGAAAAAATTCATTTGTCAGCTGAAAAGCTCAGGCTTGACAGTTACACCTACCTTGCAGGTGAGATGGACAAGTTGTTTGCCAAACACCACTGCATCAATGACATACATTGTCATTGTCTGCAGAAATATATTCATTGAAAGGGTTTTCAGGTTCTCATCACTCTGCTGTTCACAACTCCACTGTCCACATCAAGAGCACAGTAGATGAGCAGGAGGAAGATGACATGCTGGATAGTAATGCCCTTCACCTCACAGAAACCCTTGATTGAATGTCATAGCTATTATCTAGTTTTCCTGTCATATGGACTTCAATGAATGATCACGTGATCACATTGTGTTGAAAAAACATGTGATTTGCATGATTCACTGCCTTTGAGAAGTAAGACACAAGGCCTGACCATTGTCTACCCATCCAACAATGTTGTATTCTTCATCTTTATGATCCTATATACTATGACTAGAGCAAAGAATCATTGCAAAATGTTGTGACCTTCAGCATGGCTTGATGTTCAAATTGTCCAACTGGATCTTGTTCACTGTGTTGATATCAAAATTGCAATGTGTTGTCTCATTGGTAAGATAAAAGTGTTTCTTTGTTGTCATACCCACAGAAACTTAATCACTGATTTACATATACCTAGGACTCTGTAATTGTTATCCACTCACATGTGTCCTCTTCATCCTCTTCCACCAACTCCAACATGCCTGTCAAACCCTTGTAGGACATCATTGACTTCTACAATGTGCAAAGCTGTTGTTTTGATCACCTCTGCTTGCCTGACCAACAAACAGTAAGTTCTATGTTTCAATGACACATTGTGTGTTGATTTACCACCCAGATTGCATATGTTGAGATCAAACTCATTGCCTCATTTGAGTATCAGAAAAAAAATGGAATGATGTGCATTTCCCCTGGGTTTGAGTCCACCATTCTGTCATCTCTCCCAATCACTTCCACAGTCGAGCAAGCAGCTCTAGCAAAAATCCATGACATATTTTCATCCAAGTTCCCTGCCACATATCGCCAATGCATATTTGGTTGGAGCACTGTGGAGCTTCTGGCCACAATGAAAATGGGTAAGAGTTTGCTCTTTGTTCAGTTTGCCTGTCTAACCTGTTGAAAAGAACTCACTAACAATGATACTTGTGACCATGCATTGCCATCTGACAACCTGCCATTTCTCTTTCCTGGCCCCACAGTAATGACCTTGGCTCCACTCATGTCCTTTCCTCAAGTCAAGTCAGGTGGGTTCACTTGTGCAGATATATCGGTTTCTACACACCACCTCTTTGCTGGCTGGGACTCTCTCACATTCATGGACTCAGACATCTCTCACCAGCTCTTGATCTCAACTCCACTCACATCCTGCCTACAAATCAAGTCAGACAGATTCACTCTGGCTAATAGATTGGTTTCTCCACATCACCTTTCCATGAACTTGGACTCTCTTACATTTACAGACATCTCTGAGGACCTTGCTGATGGACCCAACATCAGCTCCAACAAATCTTCAGCCATATCTGGCACTGCAATGGTCTCCAACTCATGTTCCCTCTCTCTCACATCAGAATCTTTCTGTTTGCTTGCAGAGGGAATAATGATGGGACACAGTCAAAACACTCATAACACCATCTTGAAAACACCCTCCCAAAAGCCCAACATCACAAGACCTCCTTCTCGAAAGTTCATTCTCGCAAACATGAACAAATCCAAGACATGTGCCAATGAAAGGATCTGGCTGGCTGTGGTGATGAATAATCCTCTCCATTCCACATCAATTGTGTCTGTCAACAGCCCTGAAATTCTACAAAACCCAATTGAAGCACACACTTCCAGTTCTATGTTGGTCCCATATATCAGCATCACCCTTCACCCAATGCAACTCTGAGACTTACCTTCACATCACTAAAGCAATTTATTCTGTGATTGGCCAATGTGAGGTTTCTGCTCCAACTTTGGATCTTATTTGGAATTGTATCAACAAAATTTATGACCATGAACACTGGGCCACCATCCTAGTCACCTGTGGAGTGGACAAGGGTCAGATTGGAATGGTGATCAAGGTAATGAAGTCCATGCAACAATTGTTTCATTGATTGGTGTGTAGGTATTAATTTCGACCCTATTGCTTGTCTAACCACCATAAAGGCTTGTTTAGGATCATTCTTGTTTATACATATATGTATGTTGCCCCTACTCTGAAGATTTTTTTCTTCATGCCATTCAGTCTTTTTGTTTTTTTGTGGTGTCTCCCTGATTCTGACATTTTTTTTCATGCCATTCAATTTTTTTTGGTTGTTGTTTGTGGTGCTAGCCATCAGAATATAAAGAGATATGCTCTGTCTGCTAGATTTTCCATGTGGGACTGCAGCTTCAGCATTCATGCCTGAAAGCATGTTATCCACTAAACCTTCAAGGCCTGTGCTGATAGCCAAAGAGAAGGAACACCATCAGGACAAGCGCAAGGCTTCAGCACTTGATATTGCAGAGGCCAAGCAAGCATACATCCAAATGGCCTCCAACATCATGAACAAGCATGGCTGGTGAGTCAACTAATACTTTGCTTGCATTTCATTTCTAACTGCTCCCTTCATTTTAGGTCACTAAAATGGGCCCAGACCCAACTCTTCATGAAGAACTCAATCAGGTGCCCCACCTATTGTGTCAGTACATGAAATACATTCCTCAAGGCCAAACTTGGTCATGTGAACTCAGGTACTTTTTTTCTTGATGCCTGCTCTATAGTTTATTGTATAATCTCAGGTCATGTGCAAGGGAAGCACTTCAAGCTGACTGAGTATGTTGCCAAGAGCAAGGACACTTTACATGCGACATATAAACAACTTTCCCCAGAAGAGCAGAATAAATTCATTGATGCCATTGTAAGGACTGTAAAGTCCTTGGGTTTGTATCCTACCCTATCCAAACTGCTGGCAGCCCTATCTGCCTCAAGTCCATCAAGTCCACTTACCTGGACAGCCTCAATCCAACTTGGACCACTTCACTTTCAATCCAGACTATCTGTTTTTAGTTATATTGAGGTACTATTTACTTAGCAACAAGTCCAGCATTTATTCCTTCTCTTTCAAACACTTCTATTTAGTGTTTTAGTTAGTTTAGAAGAGTCTAAGGCATTCCTTGGACTATAAAATCCTTGTATTCGAATCCAGAATACCATCTTTTGGCACCCATCATCATAGTCTCTCTCATCTATCTGGCCCTCATCCTAGGCCTCATTTCTCATATCTGGTTCTCGTCCTTGACTGGGTTTCTCTATCTGCCTTGTCTTCATCTCACACTCTTTTCTTTTTTAGTAATATTTGTCAGCAACATGTTGTGGTCAGTCTCTGCTAATCCTTCCTACTGATAGCCCGACTTTAGAACCCCTTGGAACAACTATCCCCTCACACCTACATACTAATTATTTACTTAACATCATTCAGACCTCATGTGTGCAACAGCCAGTAGTCCAAGCATGCACCAATCCAAAGGCTGTTAGCAACACTATCAGTGCTGCATTTGCAACCATAGATCACAAAGTAGTTTTTTTTACTTGTATTAGATCATATGCTAAATCTAAAGTGTTAGTGGACTTCCTTGTGTGCACAAACAGGCATAGAAGGCTTTTATATTGCAGTCTGTGGGTCCATTGATGACCTCTCCACTCCAAAGTTTTTTTTTCCACCAAAGCTGAGCAGTTTGTCAAGTCCATCTTAGATATTGATCTGGATCAACTTGCACTCCAGCTGGAGTCTTGGATGGTTAGCAGCATGGGTAAACTGTTCTATTCACTACAACTCATTCACACATTGAAACAATTTACAGATGCCCCTGCTGCAAGTAACTGCCAATGGCTGCTAAGCAAACTTGTTTCAGAATGTCACTAACATATTCAAGAGGAACTTGGTGAGTTACAATATAATGTATTGTGAAGTAATGCTGATGTAATTGTTCTAGACTTCATTCTTGTCAAGAAGCAGCTTAAGCAAAAGATTCCAATGAACTACACTAACTACAAGCATGACATTGTTGAATGTTATTCTGTAGCACTGGTGGGCTGGCCACTTGAAGGACCAGTCAAGGATCCAGGCAGCTTGGGTGGGAGGGCGGTGCTTGAGAAGCTGCTTACTGCACTTGAGTCCAAGAAGTGTACCTGGGTGAAACTGACCTCCAGTGACCTTAAGGCACACATTACTATGAACAAGGAACATCAAGTGAATGGGGAAAAAGTGTATAAACCACATAAGCATTGCAAGGCTGAAGCCAGTGCTGAGCACAGTGATAGTAGTAATAGCACAGATGGTGATGCTAGTGATTGAAGGCATTTACAGTTGTGTATTTGTGCCAGACTTTAGAGTTACATGTTGGCAAATGAAGCAGTGAACATTGCAGACAACAAAAGAATAAGTGACAATAGTGAAACAACAACAGCAACAGCCAACGAGAGCCACAAGTAGCATGATAATGGGTGGAGGGCAACAGTGGGGCAGACGACAATGATAATTGTGTTATTCAACCTCTAGTACTTCTTATTAAACGATGGGTCAACAAACAAATTTTAATGAACTTACAGTTATGTGCATGGACTATGCGAGAGGACGAGGGCACCAACAAAGTTTCTTGTGCCATTGCTGACAAGTAGCTGGAGACAATGAACTGCTGGAATTGCTGGGACATGATGATACACCATACCTGAAATCTGTTCTGCTTGCCATTGTTCTTCATGTATGTTATTGAGATAGATACTCTGGAGTGATATTACAGATTTCTCAGTGGACAAGCTGTTTCAACAGAATGCTCCCTTGACCTAACAGGAGGTTGAGAGGTTCTTGCACTGTTTCATGGTTGTGGTGCTGGTGAACAAGAATTATCATAAGTGATAAGTAAACAAGCATATTTAAAATGAACTTACTGCTAGTGCACAGACCACATGAGAGGCCATGACTGTCCATGACAAGAATGCATGTCAGGTGTAAGGGTAAACAGATGGGATGTCGTCAAAGTTGTAGGTAGACTGCAGGATGAATGGGGCATTGGTCACAGCAGCCTCAACATTGGGTACACATTCAAGCAGTGGGGTGGAAAGTTGAGGTTCTTAAGGGTGGGAGGCAGACTCCAGGCTTGTCATGATAGGTGGAAAACAAGTAGAAGAGGCCCAATGACAACAATGTCAGCTGCAAGAGCAGCCACAACACTGACAACAGCAGCAAGCATGACAACAGCAATAAGCATAACAATGAGGAAGTTAGTTTAAACTCTGTTGGTTGTGTTAGAGTGCAAATCACTGTGCAATCAGAGTCTAAACTCAAATTGTGCATGAAATTTTCACACAAGAGAGTCACTTTGGCAGCCCTCTAGGGGGCATATGGCAATAAAAATAATATATATTGATTGCTAAATGTAATTTACATAAGAATTAAAAAAACTACATTGAAAAATAATGAAAAATGAGTGAGAATGGAGGTATGGTCATGCCCACTGTTGGCAATGATGACACACAGGCCATTGTGGTGGTGTTGACAGCAGGAAGCATTAGCCTTATTATGCAATTGTGCTGATATGGATTTATCTCATGCTTATCAGTAATCTAATCTACATCAGATCCCTAGCTTATGACTTGACTTTATTTTTCCCTAGAGGTGACTGCTGAGTGCCAAAGTTACCACTGAAGTAGCCAAATTATGCTATCTGCCCTAACTTAGCATATGTAAGTGTGACATTGTCACCTGTCTATAGTAAGTGATGCAACCAGTGACACACAGGTGCACTGAGGTAGAAAGCTACAGTACCAAGGTTTGAAATAGTCCATGATTATGTAAGCTAACACTAAATATGGAATGATAATTCCAACACTCCCCCTCAAACACGAGAAGTTAAGAAAATAACTGTAAGTGTTTGCTCTGCCAGTAACAGGCAAAAAGGTAAAGAAAATTAAAGAAAATTATACCTCTAAAAGGTTACCAATGTTACCGATAAATGAATAAATTTGTGTCCATGTAGCAGTAAATGCGTGTGCAGCGTCTGTGCGTGGCTGCGTCCGAGCGATGTCCATGTTTGGTAAGTCGCGTCTCGGGTAGCTCTTGTGCTATCACCACTCGCGTGCTCGTCCTCGATTGACTCTGGGGGCTGCATCCATGCATATCACGGCTCGGGAACACTCCCCCATCTTCTGTACTCCATGTACATCACATCCAATCGCTCCGATTCGCCCGATATGGCCTTGGTACGACCGTCCGACTCGGTATGTGCAATTTCTCATTCGAGTGCGACTAACTCTTGTAGCTCGCGATTTGAGCTTTCCGCATCGACGCGGTGGGTTGACGGGCTTGGTGGGGCATCTGGGATGGTTTCTGAGTGGTCTGGGTGGCCCAGGTACATCCGCTTTCATGCGCTTGCGATGTTCTTGCTGACTCGCCTTGTTGCTAGCTAGCGACTTCGTTTTGACTCATTTTGAGTCACAACGTGCGCTGCTCAATGCGCCACCTTTACCACACCTTTCCCCATCGATTCCGATGCCATCTGCGTCATTCTGGTGCTCCACTTCGCCTCTGACACCTCCCAACTCGTCCTGCTCGCCCAATGGACCCCCTAGTCCCATAATTCGACTTTGCGCGTTCGTTTTGTCGACGCGCCGCTCCCTGTGGTTTCCACGACGTCTCCTGTGGTCCCCGAAGCTGCCTGGGTCATTCTCCCCTAGCGCTTCGGCCTCTACGCGCCCTGATTCGCACTTTTCGCCTAAGTGGCCTCCTGGCCCTCTATCTCGACGTAGCGCCTTCGGATTGTCAAAGCGCCGCTCCTTGTCGCTCCTACGACATCTCCTATGGTCCCCGAAGGTTCCTGGGTCGTTCCGCCGGTGCGCTTCGCCCTCTTCGTCTCTCAACTTGGCCTTTTCGCCCTTATGCCCTCCTGGGCCTCTAACTCGACATAGCGCGCTCGGATCGTCAAAGCGCTGGCTCTCGTTGCTCATGGGACATCTCCCATGCATCCTGACACTGTCTACACCATTCCGCCACAGTGGTTCTGCCTTGACGCCTCCGAATTCGACTTCTTCGCCCGGTTGGCCTCCAGGACCCATATCTCGACGCAGTGAGTTCATACCGTCAATGCGCTTGTTGCTAACGCGTCTGGGGCGTTCCTGGGTACTGTGGAGGTCGCCTGGTATGACCGCTTCA
>JBBPQP010000228.1:0-37089 GCA_038092555.1 Boletus subgraveolens | reverse complement strand
ACAAGTGCACAAGGATCGCGGATATGTCTCATCCCGACCAGTGATGTGCGCTACCACGTGCCCGCCCCCGATAAACCCCATGAAGGTGACCTCATCCTGTGCAGCCTTCCAGACAAATTGTTGCACATCCGGCGTAATATCGGTCTCAACGGCGCCGGATGCATTTGCACTGCGAGTTCTTTTACAATTGCTTCCGGGAAATACTCCTCACCTTCAGACTGGGTAAAGCCACTTCAAAAATCGCTGATCCTTCATCGTTTTCATGTAAATTAGATGTGAACAGTCAGAAGACATGACAATATCCACTGCCGGCTCATTTGAAAGCGATCATGCTCACTTTCAAAGGATAGTACACCTGATGAACCACCAATATTATATCAGCCGCAGGTATCTTCTGCAATGGCTAGTGGCGTTCTCAATCAACTTCCGTCCCCCGCATTACCGCTCAAGGTGGTAGGCAACCGAGCCTCCACACTTCCACCGACGCCCTTGCCATGATGACTCATCATATCATTGAACACGAGGCAGAAGGCGGCCGTCGCCTCCGCTGGATATTTTCACATCACCTTCGGTGAGGCCTCTACCCTTTTAACCATACAAACAATTGAATGGATGCCAGCGGACAATTGCAACGCACAATCACGATTAAATTCAAGTTGGTCGTACATATGAACGAACCTTGTCTAGACCCAAGTATAGCAGTTTCGGAGGTTTTTTTCGGTTGTATCCCAACTGAATTTGTCTGGGTACGAGGCGCTGCAGGTCCGCGGGTATCCGTCTCGTCCCGTCGAACTCCGATGGTCGATTACAGTGGCCGATACCCCCATCTAGTCAACCTACGTCGTGTCCTCTACGCATTCTGCGTACATACCTTCATTCTCTGACAACTCCATTTATCTTCCAGAGCCTCCATTACGAAATTCGTGGATGGCTACAAGCCAGGCCACTCAGTCGCTGGGTCAAGGCGAAGACTGAGCCAACACTCTTTGTCGGCCGGCTCACCAAGGCACATGGCAAGCGGATCAGGCGGGTCACGTTGGCTTGGATCATCAAGGCCGTCTCTGCCAACGCCTTTCCAGCGCCACAGAGACAGCTACAGAGACCGAGCATATTCCCCATCCGGATCCCCGACCAGTTCGCCGTCTCGTTTCATGTAGGTACCTGATGCACCAACGAATACATCCCCCCAAAAATGGGGTGTTGGCCGTATCAATATAAATAATTATTTCCCCGACGCTGAATGGAATAGGGAAATTTGGCAGGCATCGCAAGGGCAAAGAGTGACCGCACTGGCACGAAATGTTACGTCTATTCAGAAAGTCTTTCATACAGCAATAGTACAGCTATATTGTGTCAGGTATGCATAGCCAAACGTAGGAATTCCATGACGGTATAGAGGAAGCAAGTTGCATAGTACAGCCTAGCTGAAAGAATAACAATTAGAGATCAGCGCAGTCACGCCTTCTCATGCTGCTTTTTCCGGTGTGCCCGCATAGAATCCTCCCGAGAAAAGCGTTTGTCACACCCGGGACAAGGAACTGAGAGGCCGACATGGGTGCCAATGTGGCGTCTGAATCCATCTCTGCGGTACTCCTTCCCGCAGTGCCATCCGTCTGCCAGCTGCCACTGGCAAACCATCTTGCGTGCCGCAGGCCCCTGCACATTATGCATACAGCCTAGATGGACGATCAAGTCGTCGAAATTGGCGAAACCTTGACTGCAGGGTATACCACCCGTAATCCACCTGCATTGGTAACTATCTTCGTTTGCTGTCGCAGCCACGCTACACAACTCCATCAGTGGTCTGATGAAAATGTAGATGATGAAGATCGCACCCAGCAGAGGAAGGCTCTCCGTTCATTTGGCTCGCGATGTGTACAAGCGTGTGTATGTGCTACGAGCTAGTGAGCGTGAGCCCAGGAAGGAAAAGTGCTGGCTTACTCCTGTACCCCAAGTGGTGTTGTACTCCGCGTAGTTGGGAGAAGTGCCAAGATATGCTGCTGGGTGAAGGGGATACGTCGATCTACGCAAGAGAAGTTAGGTTTTGGAGGTAGGAGGCAGGAACACGGAGCTTGCTCACGGGGGGGCGAGCGGTTGGGATTGAGAGGGACTTGAAGACTGGGGGGGATAAAAGAAGTGATTTGGATACATGATAAAAGACGAAGGGAGGATAGCGGGTCTGTAGGTGTCCTTTTGTACTACAAGAGGCTTCCAACGATGCCAGTTGGCAGGGTGCATGTAATTGGGAAGATTCGGGCGGAACCCTGCCATGGCTTGCTATCCCGCCAGCTCAAACAAGTCAGGAACCAGCCAGACTCGGCAAGCATATCCGAAACCAGAGGCATCTTTGTTTCGAGTCCATGAAAGCGGAGGTGTCTTGCGACGGCGAGGGTCAGCCATATTCAAAGAGGTCAGTCAATTGGGCAGACCGAACCGTGGTGAACCGGGCAGATGCTGTGTGTCGATAGACATAGGAATGGGATCTTTGTCAACAGAAAGATACCTCACAATGAAACTCGAAGGGAATGGGGGAGTAGAAACACGTCAAATTCTCGTACTCGCATCCCACCTTCAATTATAAGTCGACCTGAGCGCCAATCAAGCTCGGCTCTGGATTTTTCCCTGCACAAGCGTCTGATAACGAGAAAACCTTTTCAGGTCAGCTCTGGACTCTCATCGATAACCGATATAATGGACTTCTTTCGCTTACCTGCATTCCAGCCTGTGAATGTTTCCCGCTGCGACATAGATTTGAAGGTCAACCTGTCTACCTCCTGCTCACCTAGACAGAACGAGACACGGTACGTGCAACCTGTGCGCTCTGGTCTGGCGAATGTATCTAGACATCGTTACTCCACCCTACTTCCTGGCGACCGTTCATTAATCTCAAAGATCGGCGGGTGTATCGCTGCTGCGAAAGGTACCACTCCCTTGATCCCACTACTCCGATTAAAGTTATATTTTATAGAATGCACATACCTGGAGTCATCTTTGCATGGCTCACCGGCAAACCTGGGAGTTAATCTCAGTTATAGCGCACTGTGATAGATAGATAACGTTGACGCCGAGACTACCTCCAAGCGGCACAACGTGTTGCACTACAGAAAAGCGAACGTACCTTCCATGCGTATTTCAATATTTAAAAATCTTTTAATGCTGGCTGACGAATCACCTCAGAAGGACATATACCTCTTGAATTCCGTGATGAGTGGGCAGCGATGACCTAGAGTCTCATCTACCCATGCGCTTTCAACCACTAGTCCCGCAATCAGCCCGTAAGATAACGCACTGACCCGGACATGTCGAAACACAGTGGACATAGTCGGAGAACTGTATGGTTAGGGACCAAACATCAAGAACTTGCGGGAGTGGCGTTCGCGAGTAAAGGGTCCCCCAGAATCGCTGTGCAGGCGAGTATAGGTCTCCTCATACTTGGTGCCTATGCGTGATTCGAAACGATAGAACGCATGGTTCGGAATTTGAAGATCGTTCAGCTTGCTGCGGATGGGTTGATGGGTCACCAAACACCCTAGTACTCGTGGCACCATTGGAGACCGACAGCTCGAAATTGTTCAAGAATGCAACAGCTACAGGTTTCATGACGAGGACTGAGAAGCCGTGGAATCCTTGAGGGTGTTGGACATGTCGATGACGATCAGAGTAAGCTGTGGCAGAGAGTTGTGGCGCAAATTCAGATATCCGAGAGTCTCAGATCGTGAGTCCGTCGGTTGCTCGCTCTTCCTTTCTTTTCAATTTGTTTATCCAGCCTTTGCCAGATAGGCGACAACGGTGATATCTTCTCGAGCTTTCGAGCAGTGGTGATTGTACTGGAAGTTATGAACTGTTACATATGTAAATGCGAAGCGAGCCCAAGCCACTCTAAAGATTTAAAGCTAGACCTTCTCTCGCTCACAACCTAAGGCCTGGCAGCTGAGAGTCTTTCGTCCCTGCATCCTTCACCTCTCCTGCGCTTACTATCGACTACGGATCACAGCCTGTTCCCATTGCAAGATTCTCATTCCCACTCGGGCGATTCAATCAGTTCAAATTCTCGAACAACGTCCCTGACAATGAGAAATGCTGATACACGACACAAGCTTTATCCACCTCAGAAGAATGTTTATTTGGGGAGTTAAACTCGTGTGATTGCAATGACATAAAGGAAGGACACATATTAATGATAGGCACGACGAAACTCTGACGCGAATACTATTCGGGAAGTTGGGCAAGATAAAGCACTAATCCACCATCAGGCAGTATCGTACAAAAGGATGGTAAAAAACGAGGGAATAGCTACCAATAATGAAAGGCATGGGTGACTAGATATGAATGTGTCAGTCTGACATGCGCAGCGGGAGGTGGTTGGACACACTAATTAACAGAAAGGCATATCGTCTCGCTCCAAGTGTTCTTAAAGGTCATCTCAAGGAAACGCGTACTTGTGGGACTTGCGCTTCAAGCCTAAATGGACCTCACGACAATGTCGTGCAATGCTCTGTCGCTTGATGAGCGTCCCACATCCGCTCCAACCACACATTACAATGTAATTTCTGTGCATGCTCTGAATGCCATGTTCCGCGAGGTGTTTCGGGATGGTTCTCTCGGTGATCAGTTGACCGCAGATTGACCCATCCTCCGACATCCACTGGCAGATCGAGAGTCCTCGAGACATTCGCATGACAGGCGTCAAATGACCAGCGAAGTGTCCCGCAGAAACACCATTGATGGCAGGGCATTGGCCCGAAGTCTGTCATGACAGGTTCAAAAAAGGAGGCATGCAAAGTCGATAATGGTGCTCACATGACCCATGGATTGCGATAACACAGGAGCTCCTTGAGATGTGTGGTCGACTGGCAGGTGTCCCACAACGTTGTACCCAGTGGACACAACATTGTGAGGGATCCCGTAAGACTGGGTCGGCCCACGGGAGGGTTGTGCTAACGAGAGATCCGCAGGGTTCACCGTCGTCTGCAATGGTGGATTCTGCGATAGTGGTTAAAAATGCCGATACAGACATGAAAGTATTTACTCACACCCTGCCATGGCGCATGACCTAGATCAGAGGTAGCAGGGGGTAGGCCATAGTGAGAATCGCTGGAATACATGTCCAACCAAAAATGCAGATATGCCTGGGCAATCTGGAGAGATAGGAAGCGGGAAAGGTGGATCACGACAGGGGTTTTCTTGGTGATGAAGTAGTCTTTAGAGCCAATATGCTAACCATGGGGTGGGAGGGGTGCACTAGCCGAAGGCAAATAACGAACAAAATGATTGATGCAACAGAGTAAGAGAGATTATATACTAGTATATCTCCGTGGCTGAGCCACCAGCCAAGGGGCGAATCGGACGACATGTTCAAATGGAAGGACGCGCGGCCCCTGTGAATTCTGGCTGGGAGTTGGACAGTCCGATCCCACCCGAAGGTGGCGAACTCAAACTCCGGGAGAAAAGGCAACTGAATACAAAGTTGCAGAAGAGGCACTGGTTGGGAAGACAGATGTGGAAAGGCTGCGAATTTGACCATAGCTTCAATAGATTGACCAACAAGTAGGATAGCTGACTGGTTGAACCGCTGGAGACAAATGGGCAATTTAGTCTGTCGGCCGACGAGAAAGCCGCGAAAGCCGCCTTCCCGATGATGATCACCACAGCTTGGAGGAGTGAACCTGAGCCACAAATTGGTATAAACAACCAAATGGCTGGTAGCCTGTTTCTGAAGTGGAGTGTTGAATTACAAATTACAAACTCATCAAGTGCAAGCCGCATTTGGAAAAGCAAACAGCTCATAACTTTGCACACAGCTGGCTTCATGAAACCGATCAGTCAACAGGAATCCTGGTCAGCAGAAAGCCAAAGATGTACGGATGGATCCCAGCACTCTACCTGAGGTTTAAGTTCAAGGCCGACCCGCCTCCGAGCTGTGACCGTCTCGGAGTCCCACACCTGCCACTGCCAGACCGAGGTTTTGGAGGAACCTCGCTCCGTCGAATCCCGGAAATTCTGCATCTGACTCTTAGTATAGGACCTTCCCCGATGCCACCCCTGCGGTTCGTACTCGCCTATGGTCAGCAATCGAATTATATTTTTCAATTTATATAACTATAACACGTACCTTTATAGTCCGATATCGATCTGTTTCGCTGACCTGTCAATCTGACCAAAATCTTGAACAACTTGCATGGAAGGATCTGCTTAGAGACGATCAACCGTCGATCAGAGATTCACGGCCCATGTTTCATTTGCCACCTCCTCCTTGGGGATCTGAATATGTGCATTCGGGTTCCTGAAACGCTCGCGGAAGCTATCTTGGAAGTAGATCTGCTATGCTTTATCCTTGCTGATATTCGGCTAGTAACCTTCCCTGACAGGACTGGATGCACAAGTCTCCGACACCTGGACAACACGTTAGGAAACGATATATCAGTTTGATATCATCTGCCTTCACGCATTGTCATGTTCAAGTCGCCACAGTTAGATGCGAGGCTCGGTCTTTCGAAGTGGAGCACTGCGGAGCATTTCCGGGATATGAAAACACACCGATAGCCGTGGTCGTCTTATCCCCGGCACAGACTCTCAAGCAAGAAACATGTTGAACTGATCCTCTATGGGCACTATTCAGCGCGGTTTGGAACCCCTAGTTTTGTTTATGCACGCGTCGAACGAACCTGTGACTGACATGTCATTTAGGATGGCACCTGTCGATGTTCCGACTGATTCCTGATGCCCCTTTTCAAGGTCGACCGTCAATGGTACGCCAAGCATCCAATTAATTGACTCTGCTTAGCCATCTGATGGAGGGTCCAGTGTCCTCGAATTGGCGAGCGGGAGGGCAAACATATGGGCATCATAAAAGTGCCGGGTCTGTCTCGATCCTCCTCGTGGTGAACACGCGGCCACCACACGGTACGTACGTTTGCGCCTGGCATCAAAACGTTTTACTTCGGAGCCGCAGTTTCATTCGCCAACGTCACCGAAGGAGTTTAAGGGGATATTGTTATTACAGACACCGCCCGTAGTCAGGAAATGAGTCGGGCTCTGTGCAGTGCCAAGCATGTCTGCACCTCCCCGTGCATCCTGGAGTCGCGTCGGGAGGCACTGCAGTGGAAATATAAACAATCGGACTCATGAACGCTTGAACCAGTCGTTGGCGAGGCAATGCTCAAACAATTTCATGCAACAGCACTATCAGAGGTCATCGATCGCCGGCTCCGTAGCACAGCTCGCGGCAGGGTTGCAATGTCAACGTTGCTGCTTTGAACGTGGATCACTTTCCCCAGGCATCATTTCTTGAACCTCGAGGTCCGCTCGACTTCAATCTTGGCCACGATTCATTGTATATCTATTGTATAGCTATTAAGGTATATTATCGGCCACAATCGATAAATAATCTACACGACAGCACTAGCTAAACGTGGACAAGGAAATCGACATAGATAGCAACATATACATACATAGCCAATAGAAATGCCACAAACAAGCTCAGTTTTTGCAAATTGCAGGCAACTGCATGAACGATGTGAAGCACTCGGGCATCACGGAGTAGAGTCCCCTCGCCCCTACACTTGTTTCCGATCCGCATCGGCGGGGATCACTTCGCTCTCGATAGCTATGCGTCCAGAAGCCTTTAGGCGTTTCATCAATACATCACCAAACGCAGTCGCGGGTGTAAGCACACCACCACGCTTGGCAAATGGTGGGAGATGGTCCGAGTCTAACACGAGAGATAAGGCACATTCCGCGATCATGACTGTGAACAAACAATTGGTTAATTTGATATATTCCACGGGATGGCATTTGATACAATGAATACGTACTCGATGATAGTAAGTAGCCTGGCTCCCCTTTACCACGGAATGTTGTCCGTACAGTGGTCGTCCGCCCGTGAACATCCGGCAATGAAGTTGTTATATTTGTGATATTGAGGGCACCCGCTTCAAGTTGTCTGTACGTTAAACAGTCAACTACGATCAGACCACATCATTCTTTCCAACGATGAATACACATACTCGTCGTTGGGACCATCTCCTGACTGTGGCATGAGCCTACGGGCAATCCATCGAACCTGAAGCATACCAGCATTAGCGGGTACGAGAAAGTGAAAATGGCAGCACCCACAGGCGGAAATAACCTCATCGCCCCTACTACGATTACCAAGAACAGCACAACAAGAAGCGAATGAAATCGACTTGGAAGCACCAAAAATTCTTCATACTTGAACTGCGAACCATAGGATAGCCCCGTCGAATCCTCGTGTTCACCACCAGACTGTGAGGAGGCACCCAACACGAGATCGGGATTCCGCGTTGCAAGCTCGAACAAGCCCCAGGAACGCTGCACAACTTGCAAATTCACAATTGCCATCAGATACAAGCCTCCTTGGACTGGTGGATTTGAAATTGGAAGTGAGTAGAACGCCCTTGGTCGTGGACTCTTTACGCCTTGGACTGGCAGCGGGTCAGTATCGCGTGCCTACTCGTCGAGTGGAGTAGACGTACTTGGGCTCAGCGCAAAGTCTCTTCTTGCTGCATCGAACCTGTGCTTCGGAACTTCTTCTATATGAGCGAGCATAGACGAAAACGTCCCGCCCGATATCCCCGTTCCGTGTAGCTTCCATGCTGACGTCGATATATCCACTGTGGCTGAGGGTCCCACGAACGCCTTGAGTGTCTTATTACCCAAGTAGGCGAGGATATCGGAAGGAATGGAGTCAAGCCCAGCGCAGGGAACAATCACCGAACCACATCGGCTGGCGGCATAATCGAACCTGCACAGGTTGTCATGTTAGGTATTGTGGTAGACGGAGACTGCATGGCACTTGCTCGAAAATGATATCCCTGACCCAAGGTGCCTCACCTGTGAGGTCAACGTAGTGCCTGCCATGGCGCACACACGCCTTCACGACAGGTGTTCCCCAACGCCAGTACGGGCCAATGGCATTGATGATGACTCGTGCACGCTGTACGACCGTGTCGACGTCATGGACGTTCGCGACATCCACTACGAATGTCGGAACGTTTGCGAGGTCTTCGTACTCATGCACGAGAGCCTCGAGCTTTGAATCTGAGCGCGCAGCCAAACCGAATGAGAATGACGTCCGTTGGGGGTGGGTGGCCAGGTAGCGTGCAATCAGACGGCCAGTATAACCTTTACGTCGACACCTGTGAGCGCGAGAACAAGGTGAACGAGGGAATTAAATGATTACCCGTCGCACCGAGAAGCAAGATATCGAGCATGATGGACGTCAAATGTTGAGAAGTTTCAAGCCTCGAGTTCGGCAGCCGTCCTCGCCACACAGTTAGCCGCAGGCACCTCGCGTCGTACGCATGTCGTCCTCGACGGTCCTGACCGCGCCACTGTAACCTATTCACGTACAAAAGATAGCAAGGTCAAGTTACATACTACGAGGACGAAATCGTCTGTAGCGACAAGAGTCCGTATTCAAGAATCTATCCATCAAACATGCTGCCATCCATTCTCACACCCATATTCTTTTTCACCTCCATTCCTAAACGCTTCATTCGTCCAATCTACGGAATGGATTGGTTTGGGGTGAATATGCGACAATTTCAAGAAGAAAATCTTACCTCAACTCGCTCGTTCTGTACCTTGCGCAACTCCAGCAATTGTTCCCGAGACATATAGCTGTCTTGATCAGCAGCAGCCTTCTTGTGTCTCGTGGCATGTGCTTTCATATCCGCCGCAGGGTCATACGTGTCTTGCGAGGGGGGGACAAACTCTCCTGACCTCAAAGAGGCCATCCGGCGTTCATATGCTTCCATATGATAGTACTTTTCGTGGGGTAAAGTGGCTAGTGAAATTCTTCAAATTCCATCGGCACACACGGGGAGAATAGAGCCACACCTGTATTGTAATCTTCCACGAACACGGCAAATTCTTTTCGCTCTTGATCTTTGGATAAAGCTTCCGGGTTGAGTTTGCGTTCTTCGAGCAGCCAGGTTCTGAATTCTTGCGTTTTGTTATAGAAACTAGTGGAACTGCGTGAGCTCATGAGTTCCATCAAGAATAGGTTCTCACTCAGAGTCGCTGATGATTCCATATTTGCCCCAGTGGGCACTTGAACTCCCGGTCTCGTGTTTTTTCTTCTGTGGAACCAGCTAGTGTCGATTGACGGATATGGGCGATGGAATGTCACCTTTTTCTCTTTCTTCTCTTTCCGCCTGCGCTCCTTTTCTTCGCGTGAGCGATGTTTCTTCTTCTTGTGTCGTTTGCGATCAGACCCTGAATCCGAATCCGATGAGTTGGTTCCGGGTGATCGAGATCTCTTCCGTCTCTCTTTCTTGCTCCTATAGTCATGTTTTTCTCTTGACTGGGAGCGACGTCTAGGTTCACGTGAAAGCGAGCGTGAATAAGATCTAGGTCTCCTGGAGACAGGTCCACCGGAAATCGATCGAGACCTCGAGCGCCTTCTAGGGGAAGGCGTGCGCGAGTGGGAGCGATGCCTCCGAGTTCGTGTTGATTGGTCTTTGTCGTCCGGCTCGCCTCGCCTGGAGTCCATATGTCTGTGTGACCGCCGGTCGCGTGGTTCGTGCCTGTCTCTGCTGTCCATCCGCGAGTGGTGGTCCTGACCACGGTGATGAACAGAAGACATTGAAGACTGGAGAAGTCTGTGGTAGCCCTAGACAGGGAATATTGCAGAAACGTACTCGTAGTAATAAAATCGAACCAATGAGCTGCACTCCCAGCTGGCAGGTGGTTGTTTGGATCAGAAGCTTTTGGTAAACAAACACATTCCCATGACTGATCCACCTCGCGACCGAACAGCCAATGACGTCCCTTCGCCTCACCAACATATTTGATGTGCAATATCCGCACCGTAGCAGACGCATTGCACTGGTAATGTTAGGTCTATCCACGAGTTTTTCTGGATTATCATGAAGACTCTCGCAGCCGACCACAAGTTTTCCTCGAAGTTGAGGCGGCCACCCACCCTCCATTAAATTCGGCAGGCGCCCATCCACTGCCAACGGCGCCAGAGAGCATCAGGCAGCATAGGAATTTTCGGCCACAATTGTATACTTCGGTGGCTGGTCAAGACGCTTCGCGCAAATCCAAAGGAACCCGAGGGGGTCGCGGTAGCCTGCTTCTTCCCGTACTGCGATCACACAAACACCAAAGTAATCACGATAAAACCTCAAGCGAATGCCATTTCGTGTCAGGTTCTTACTAATTATGACCGTTTTGGTCACTATTTTCTCTTCGGTGTCATGGCCTTGCTTCATCCTCATTCGCTAGGCATTGCCTAAACCCACTCAGGCTCATGGCGTGTAAATCGCCTGGCGAGCATGCCTCAAACTTGGCATTTACCTCGAAACACACTGCTATTCAGTTCAGTTGCGCCGTCACACGCGTCTTGATAACTCTCCGCGATTGGGGGTAATATGTAATATGACCCCGTGGTGTGCGAGCCATCACACGGCGGATGTCATGTCATGCGCCTAGTGTTCATGATCGATTAACCTGCCGCCCTCTCTGCCAGAGCGATGAAGCCGCATACGAGACCACCACCACCACTTGTCGTCATCGCCATTTACCGAGCGGTGCACTTGCAAATGAACACTATGTCACTCTCCACAGCTGAGAGTGTGGACGCCGACGTTTTATAATCTCTAGTTTATGCTTCACGTTTCCCCATCAAGGAAGCACCCCAATAACCTTCTTTCGACATGAATCCCTACTCTTTCAGTTTCACCCCTGGTTCCCAGCCGTCGGGCGAATACGTCCAGACCACTCAGAGGTCAGTCTGCCGTCTTTGACGAGGCGGTGGCTTGCTCATAGGCTGTATGTTTTAGTGTCGGTCAGGACTTTCGTATCTTCTCTCTTCAAGAGCCCGCATCGGAGCATCTCCCGACAACGTCCCAGAAATCGTATCCTGTACTTGGCTATGGTGGTCACGGATCGCCCCAAACCCCTCAGATGCCTGGGACGAATCTCGCACAATCATTCCGCTTATCTGTGGGAAGTGGATTTATCAGGACTTCCCCATCGGCATCATCTAGTCACCCCTATTACCAAGCTAGACTGTGCGCCGCTGCCGATCGCTCATCCGCTCAACACCAGGGATGGAATCAACTACCTCTCTCAACCATTCCAGCTCCAGTATCGGGTACAGTAACACCGTATAATGCGGTAATTGATAACCACACATCCGCTCGCTGCCACGATTTGAGGCAGTTACCCGTCGTGCCAAGGAAATTTGCTCCAGCTCCAGCCTTTGGCTCGGCGTCGCAATCTAACATCGTGGCCCCCAGCACAAATCAATTTATCCCATCATTCATGGCCAGCCTTACGGTTCCCGGACAGACGTTTCTACCAACGTACGAAACTCCCACATCGCTCCCGTACGCTCCAGTCGATGAAGCGGACATTGAATATGCTCAATACCGCTATAACAATAAACGCTGCTTTTATCAGTGTCGCTTTGATCTCTCCGGCAGTCCGTGCAATAAATGGATCGTCGGTGACAGAGTTCGAGTACTCCGACACCTTCGAAACTACCACCATCTCCAAACGGGTCCCGCCACACCCGCCTTTTGTCGTTGGGACAAGTGCACGCACTCTCGGAAGATGAAACAGGAGAACCTCTCACGCCATGTTGTCATGCATCTTGGTGTGAAATGGAAATGTCCTCACTGTAGACATTTATTTTCGCGTGACGATGCTGTGCATCGGCACATCGAGCGCATGGTTCCGGGCATGGACATCCCTGACGCGGAAGTGGTGCCAGGTTGCGATGCACGTGCTATAAATGAGTCGCAGTTCAAGAGAGCTCGCATTGCTTAGACACTGCTTGATGAGGTGGATCTTTCTCGGCTGTGCTGGTGGCTTTCCAATATGTGGCAGCATAATATTACTATGATACCCGACTCTCATTATATTTGTATTTTCTGTGTCTGTCTGGATAGAAGTTTGGTTTAATATGATAATTTTTGTTCGCATTTTCGAATGTTGTTGGGCTTAGGGTTGTCAGAGACTCGTGTGAAAACCATGTGAGCTATTGGATTCCGGACCGCGAGTCCGGCGTTGTTTGGATCGAGGGCTGCTGCCAAATAATAGCCCATAAAGGGAATGTCTTCCCATATGCCAGTCTCAATGGAACAGCATCTCAGGTCCATTAAATCCTCCTTGGCGAGTTTCTCCATTCCCACTTTCTCGAGTATCTGATAGCCGTCCAAGGCGTCACTAGTTCGAGGGAACGATGTCCACATCTCGACGAGGCCTCCATACCTCGGGCAAACGTCCTTCATCGATCCACACAACTTCTTCCGCACACATGACTAACATCGAGTTGTCGGCGATTCCGGAACCTTCAATAATCTCAACTTCAGCTCATTCTGTGCTCTACTCCACGTCTTCCACAGGTCATCCACCACCGGACCGCCCTCGACCGCCTTCTCCGCCGGCTTCGAGTTATTTTCCCTCTTTTCCGGAGAGCCAGTTTGGAGAACCGCAACCCACACCAGGAGCGAGTAGCCATTTTGCATACAGCACTACTCTCAGGAGACATCATCCTGAGCCGATGGGCCTCATCCCGCAAAAGCTGTCAGACATTGCACCGGGGGTTACAGGCGAGGGTTGGTTGCAGAAGGCTCTCGGGGCAGTGACAGGGCAACGTTCGAGGGATGATACCCTCGAAGGCGGTTACTCGTTAGTCAATGGGCGCTCGAGCCCTCGGACGAACCACGAGGAGAAACGAGACACACCCTCTGCGCGATTTGCCCATTGGAGTGTCGAGGTATGTCAAATCACCTGTTTCTTTTTTTCTTCGAAAGGGCAGTTTCCACGCCGGGCTACGTGGCTTGCTCGTTGGTCCCGCAGTCTAGGGGACGACACAGCCACGTTTTCTAGAATTCCATCAACCCGTTTTGGAAACTCACTTTTGATCCGGTTATTATCTGCCGGATTTCCATATTTGGAAGATCGTCCCTGCTAACCGACTTTTTGGCCGCAGGATACTGTTGCACATTTCAAGTCGTCTGTATCGGATGGTTTATCGGGATCGGTCATTCCATCATTGCAGAATGTACACGGATACAACGAGTTCTCCGTCTCAACGCCTGAGCCGGTCCTTCTCAAGTTTGCGAAAACAATATACGAAAGCCCACTCATATTACTCCTCTGCGGAAGCGCAGTCATCAGTGCAATCATGGGAAATGTCGATGACGCCATCAGCATAACGGTTGCCGTCGCGATTGTCCTAACGGGTATCACAGATCGATCCTTCATCTTGGGCATGCTTTGACACAACTCTATTAGTTGGTTTCATACAAGAGCAACGATCGGAAAAGAGCCTCGAGGCTTTGAATAAACTTGTTCCACATCACTGTCACGTCATTCGGTAGGAATTATATCCGTGTTTCCTATTAGTCCCTCATCGCGCCAACAGTGATCAGCGGAAAATGCACATCCTTGCAAACGAGCTAGTTCCCGGAGATATCGTGTCGTTGTCGACAGGTGACCGTGTTCCCGCGGACATTCGTATCATATCTTCCGTAGACCTCGAGATCGATGAGAGTAGCTTAACAGGCGAAACCATTGCACGCCAAAAGGATCACAGAACGTGTGACTTGGAGAGGAGTGGGAGCGGCGCTTTTGCCAAGGATTCAGGATTGGGCGAAGTGGCTGCACTCGCTGAACGATCTTGTATTGCATATATGGGTACATTAGTGAGGAATGGTAAGCAGGTTCGTGAGCTACTGTTTGCTTTGACTGAGTACGTCCCGGATACAAGGATATGGAACTGGGGTCGTCGTTGCCATCGGTGCTCAGACGGAGTTTGGTGTCATTTTCTCTATGGTGCAGGACGTGCGTAACTTGTGTTCTGTCGTCCGTCCGAGTTGATCGTATATCTGGTCGATGTTAGGTTGACGAGAAACGGACACCCCTTCAGCTGAGCATGGATGAACTTGCACAGAACCTCTCACTCTTGTCTTTCGCTGTAATTGGTATGATCTGTTTGATTGGAATGTGGCAACAACGTCCTTGGCTGGATATGTTTACTATTGGAGGTATGTACCCACAACTTTCAGGCGATCTCTGCTTAACCCTTTGGTCTTAGTATCTCTTGCGGTCGCTGCCATACCTGAAGGGTTGCCAATCGTAACAACCGTTACCCTTGCCCTTGGAGTCACGCGAATGTCAAAACGTAAGGCCATTGTGAAAAAACTACACTCGGTAGAAGCTTTGGGTTCTGTTTCCGTTATATGTTCTGACAAGACAGGAAAGTCTCTTGCGACCCTGCGATAACGTCACGCCGCGACTGACCTTGATGTGCAGGGACATTGACAAAGAACGAGCAGACGGTCACTGAGATCTATGTCGTTGACGAAAATCTACATGTCGAAGGGCTTCAGACGGCCGTTTCACCCTCCCCGGCGGTCCGCAAGACCCTCGAGATCGGCTCATTGTGTAACAATGCTGTCTTGTCGCAAACCGAAGATGGTGTTTACATAGGCCAGTCCACTGACGTCGCCTTGCTCAACATCCTCCCAACATTCGGTTTACCTGATCAGCGCAATGTACGTCAATCCGTCCCAAATCGTGCACCAACTAAAGTGCTTGCAGGCCTTCACCCGACTCTCCGAACAATCTTTCAACTCGGAGCGAAAGTACATGGCTGTCAGTGGTATACACGTTTACTCCACCGCTCTCTACAATGGGACACCACGCGAGATCTACTATATCAAAGGCGCCATTGAAGCGGTAATTGACCGCTGCAAATTTTACTATGTGTCCGACAACTCCACTCCGGCACTCGATTCCAACACTCGCAGTGTCATTCTCTCGAATGCTCAGACGGCAGCGTCAAAGGGCCTTCGAGTCCTAGCAATGGCATACGGTTATGGCTCCGTGGATTCCCCGAAACCAGATCTAGCTATCTCTCAGAGATCCCAGAACGCATCCCAGACGAGACCACCTTCGCCGGATGCTGAGAAAAACAACCTAATCTTCGTAGGTTTCCAAGCGATGTTTGATCCACCTAGGAAGGGTGTCGCAGATGCTATCGGGCTACTTCAATCGGGTGGTGTACAGGTGGTGATGATTACCGGAGATGCGGAACCAACTGCGATTGCGATTGCGCAGAAACTTGGTCTCCGCATGGGACAGCGTACCTATGCAGGCTCCTCTAACCAATACTGCATGACTGGGAAGGAGATCGATCGTATGAGCAAGGCGCAGCTCGTCGAACGTGTGGGTAGTGTCAGTGTCTTTGCGCGTACGACGCCACGACACAAAATGGCGATCGTTGAGGCCTTTCAGGCTCGTGGAGCCGTTGTAGCTATGACAGGAGATGGAGGTTAGTTGTGATATTCACTGATCTCCTGTGCGTCATCTGATTGTTTAACCCTCCCCATCACAGTTAATGACGCACCAGCGCTCAAGATGGCTGACATTGGCGTGTCCATGGGCAAGAGTGGTACCGATGTAGCCAAGGAAGCTGCTGACATGATCCTTGTCGACGATAACTTCAGTACTATTCTTCCCGCTGTCGAAGAAGGTGGGCAGGTTCCATACCAGTTTCCGACGATTCCGAGCTGACATTGAAACCACACAGGAAAATCTATTTTCCACAACGTCCAGAATTTCTTGTGCTTCCAGCTCAGTACTGCTGCAGCTGCGCTTTCGTTGATCACTCTGAGCACATTCCTTGGATACAGCAACCCACTCAATGCTATGCAGATCTTATTTATTAACATTCTTATGGATGGTTCGTCGTCAGCAATCTCGTGCATTTTCATTCTCTGATGATTGTCTTTCGACAGGACCACCGAGTCAATCATTAGGAGTAGATCCAGTCGACTTGGCTGTCATGCGGAAACCACCCCGAAAAAAGAACGAGCCAATCATTACCCGGCGCTTCTTATACCGTGTTCTATTTTCAGCATCTACTATCGTCCTTGGTACTTTATTCATCTATTATATCGCGCTGGTAGGGGACGAACAGGTGTCGCAGAGGGAACAGACTATGGTGCGTAACCCTGTCACTTCTCGTTTCTACTCGCAGCTAAAGAGAGGTTTTCTATTCAAAGACGTTCACCTGCTTTGTTATCCTCGATCTTGTTTCCGCCATCCAGAACCGTGGTCTCGGCTGCGGGCTATTCCAAAACAAGATGTTGGTCTCGACTGTATCAATATCGGCGCTGGTGCTGCTCGCGCTGGTCTATGTGCCCTTTATGCAAGCGGTCTTCCAGACGGAAGCGCTAGCGAGTGGGGACTTGATGACCGTTGTGCTATTGGCTGCCACCTCTTTCGTTCTGCACGAGGGACGGAGACGTTATGAGCGTTCGATGGAAGCGGATTTGACATACAGTGTCACTATGGACCAAATAGCATGAGACTTGGTTTGCCTTTCAGATATCCTTGTCCCCCATTCCTCGTCCTCATCCTAGGACATCGAGCACACGGTCGCAGTATTTTCCGATCTGGGTCAAATGGTGGGTAGTATATTTGGAGATGACACCGTAGCACATAGATATCACATCTCGCATAACATGCATGTAATATAGGCTCTTTCCTGTATATTTTCACTGCTATCGGAAGTGAACGCCAAATCTAACTCCGTAGGATGGCACGGGGAACGAAAGCAGGTGGGATGGCAAGAGCAGGCTGGACCACGGGGGGTGGCTTGGTACCTCTGGCGACGAGGGACTGGGCGTAGCATTCGACACGCAGTTCCTAAGCACTCGTCAGCCTCTCAGAAGAGGATAAGGTACGGCCGACGTACCTCGAAGCTCCAAGCGGAGAGTCCCTCGGCAGCAGTGATACTCTCGTACGAGCAACACCGCGCGGCCGCTGCCACGTCGCAATCCTCATCGCTCCCCCCATCCCCTGCCTCTTCGTCTCCGTTCTCGACCTCAGAGTCCGTGTCCGCGTCATCCCAGACATGGGCAGAACGCGTCAAGCGTGTCGGTGATGAGCCAAACATGATGGAATCCGCAGGCACGTTCAAGTAACAGTCGTGGACGGTCCGACTCTGACTCGGAGCGGCGTCTTGCGGTGTGCCGTTGGCACCGAGTTTGCGCCGAGGAAGCGGGATGATCGCGCGTATGGGCGTACCGGTCCACTGACAAGCAACGAGGGTGTGGTTCGTCCTAGGTTTACCAATGGTTTTGTGGATGGACGCGTCGTCGTACGCGTCGCATTCGGACTCGTTGTCGGTGGTGGGGGTGGTCGAGGTCGAGAATGGCCCTGAACGGGTCCCGGCGGGGTGGGTGGTGGTGGTGCCAGTGATGACGCCAAAGGGCGGTAGGGCTACGTTTCGTTTGGTACAGTCCCCGTCGAGCGGGTCGGTGTCCGAGGTCGGAGGAAGGGTTGTCAGTACGAATGAGGACGTCATGGTCGGTCAAGATCTTATCGAAAGACGAAAAAGAAGAGCTAAAAAGTCCAGCTTTCGAGAAGAGTGCCTTGTGGACTTTTTTTGTTGCTCATCTTGACGCGGCGCCGACAAGCCGAGGTTTTTAGACGGTCGTCACGAAAGCAATATGTCCCAAAACTGAGCTGTGGACGGGTTGGTTCCACATGGAAGCTGAGAATGGAAAGTGGCAGTGTGACAGCTCAATACGTTTCAACATCAAATGTCCATTGTCTACATACACAAGCGTATTATAATACATCACACAATCGTCATCTGGTGCATTCCTACAGGTACATGGCTAGCGTCGGACCGAGTTAATTTGCATACGAGACCTGGAATGCCCAAGCGAAATCGACTTCATCGACCTGACTCTGTGGAACATCAATCGTCAACACCCCATTCTCGTCAATGCTCCACTCGAGGTTCCGTCCGTCTTTCGTCGTCCCGTCGGTCGGTCCGAGCAGCGTGATGGTGTCTCCATTTTGAATAGGAAGCACGACGCCGCCCGCATCAACGACAACTGAGCCACCAGTAGGCTTGTTGAACGCGACGATGCAGAACGTTTCAGGCGTCGTCAGGAATCGGTACGACTTCATCGGATCCTGCGACGTTTGGTACCAATAATCCTGTAACGGTGGTCAAAGATCATGTTTCATCACAGATGCACACGATACATACAGTGGCGTAAACGCATTCGCCCGCGTACTCGAGCCATCGGCCAGCTGCGAGGAGGTTATTTACCATTGGTGCGATGATGTCACCTTCTGCAGTGGGTCCGATATTCAGCAAGCTGAATAAGGCGTAAACGACCGACCAGCTAGAAACAGACACGGGAGCTGGCTTACTAGTTTCCATTCTTGCTCGCGACATCGACCAGTTTTTGGATGATGATAGTGCCATCTTTGTAGTCCGTTGCATCGGTGGCATTATTGAAACCAAAGCTAAATGGGTCCAAGCCTTCGGTCGTTTCCCATCTTCTTGGAGAGATTGATCCGAACAGAGTATACTCGGGTGTGTCAAAGTCAGGCACCGCACCGCAACCTATAATATCAATGGTCAGAGCACAAGGATTCGAAAGTGACTCGCGGGACGAACGGTCATTCATAGTGACTTGGTACCCATTCTCCATAGCGTAGTTATAGTACTGTGCTGCGAATTCCAGCGTGTTGTTCGCACCACCAATGTCACACCACTTCAACGAGCGTCAGTATAGAATACATCAATACCCGTACAAACATACCATGATCTCACTGCCGTAATCAAGAGCAAGAGATAGCATGTGTGGGTATTGCAGGTCTTGGATGTAGTCGGAAATATTGAGCATGCCGGTATAGGGCTCAAGCTCTGAGGGGTTGAAGGGATTGTGTGCGAGTCCTCCGGGCCATAACTCGAACCCGTATGGCGCATAGTAAGGATTAAACCTTGAGATACCCGAAACCCATTAATTGCTCGGCGTAACTAATATTGGAATGACCTACCACTCGGGAAGCGAATAATACGTTCCACGGTGAAGATGGGGTTTTTCAGCTTTCGCAGTCTCCATCAGCTCCTTGAGGAAGTCACGGTATGGGTTGAGGTGTACACTACTTCGGTGCGTCGTGTTCTTGGTATCGAACAAGCTATATCCATCATGATGTTTCTGTAGAAATGCATCAGGATGGAAGATCTCAACACCAATCCTCCACGAACCGTGACAAAGACAAAGTATTTTGCTCCAGCTTTGTCGAACAAATCCAGCCAAGCGCTTGCATTCCAGTTTTTGGCTGTAAAGTTTGCAATGAAGTCATCATGAACCACGTTCTATGCACCAATATTGGTTCGATCAGGCTATGACCCTAACCCCAATGCAGGGTTTACTCACAGGCCCATACTTCTCCAGATGGTAGTTCCAGGTGGGATTGTTCGAACCAGGTGAGTTATGAAGTGCCCAGCTGGATATTGTTCAGAGTAAAAGAAAGAAGTAATGGTGTACAACACTCACTCATACCACTCGGCGTAAGTCCATGGGGCGCCCTAAGGTCGTGTAAGAAACGTGCGAGCCAAAGGTCAACAAGAAGACGGCTTACATAAGCGGGAACACTATAGATACCCCAGTGGACGCTAGTGCATATAAGTCGTTCGTTCTCTAGAGGAAATGTCGTCTCCTACTCACAATATTCCGTATTTTGCCTGGCTCCACTGGAATGGCAGTCAATACGGTCACGTGACACTGAGGAAAATGAGCCCACCCATGTTGGCGGCTCGTGCGTGGACAGGACGCTTTCATCAGCTGTCCATGTTTGTCGGAGAGGGGCAATGGGCCATCCAGATGACGTTCCAACAACGTTTCCATTGGAGTCTTTGATCCGAATAGTCGCATTCCCAATACCGTCGTTGTTCGAGACAAGCACATCGAAACGCGCCTGATCCCCCGGCACGAGACGGTATACCACTCCTGGCGTCACCGTTGTCACACCTTCGCCAATTACCTCCACCTCGTATTTGGACTGAATCAACGTATTCGGGGACGAAGCAAGACTTCCCGGTAAGAGATTTGCCAGTGTGATTGCGACTGCTTGGGCACGTTGCCCATTGACATCCTCCCAACGCGTGCTAAACTGCACGGTGCGAATGGAGAGCTCTGGACCTGTCGGTGCAGCAGATGGAACAGTGGATGGCGTGATGGATATGGCGAAGATATGAAGCCTATTTCGAGTGTCCGCGGTTTGTGGGAGCGTGATACTCTTTAATGCCGCACGCGAGGAAATAGATGCCGAGAGTTGGAATATATGGGATGAGTTCCAGTTCTTGGAAGCGCCATAGTTCTCAAAGTGGTAGGGGCTAATTCGAAAACGCGGTCACTTTGGCTCGAGGGAAACGAAGTTGTGGGGTGGGCTTACGTTCGGATATCGCCCCAATTTATGGTCGGGTACTTCCACCAATTCTTTCCTGTCACTGAGCATGTTGTAGTAATTAGGAAGGAGATGGTGGGGTTGGAAACTCACAGAGAAAATCTGAGACAGAGTTATCCGCATAGTTGAAGTTAAACATATGATCGTATTGATCTGGTGTGAAACACGCGTTAACCAAGCTCATCGGCATGATATACCTAATACTAACCGTCAGTCCCATCACCAGTATAAAGGAGATGAAGTTCATGGACATAGGTCGCATCGGGAAGTTCTACGACTTGGCCTTGGGCGATGACGTTATCATCACCTGCACCCCACGAGGTCGGCAGGTCATACTAAAGGTACAGATTCAGTCCCCACGAACGCCGGGGAGGAGCAGAAGACTGACCGTGACACCGTTGAGGACCCAAGGGCCTGTAGGGAGGTATTCTGCTGCATATGTCGAACCGATCTTGTTGAAACTACCAGTGGTGCCATCGATGGATGCAGCTTGGTTATTGAAGTAGCTTGATAATATGATTGGGGTTGAGGGAAATGGAACGAGAGAGGAAGGGGTTGTCCCAAAGTACGCGAGTAAAGTTCCACAGAGCACAGGAATGCTGAAGACCTTCATAGCAGGCCCCATAGACCATTCGCCTTCCGTAGAGCACACCCACTGTAATGCCTGGAAATCCAGTGAGAAGTATACCAATCTCTCAAGTGAAGTTGTCTGACCATGGTTACCGCGTGTATCTTCATTCTGGTTGGCGTCAACCTCTAGCGCGGGAAAACGCGGGAAAGAAAGTCACTCTCCAGTAGACAGTGTATCAGTGGTCCAATCCACCAAAACCATACAGCGTCTAACTTTGGAGTTTGGCAGCGACGAGGACGCCACAACGCCGCTATAAACACCTGGCACCTTAGAGGAGATAAGCTATCATTCCGTCAAGGAGTAAAGGACCTCGCGAGATAGGCTTGAATATAGGAGGTGACAGGAGAAAGTACGCACCACAGTAATGGCGAGAATGAGTGGCTTTTACTAACAAGCAAATGGTTTGGAAGTATGTGCTCCCCTGGACTTAAAGGCTAAAGCAGATGCACCCCACTGAGCGGAGGACTCAGGTTGTTACCCTGGCAATGTGGGATCACGTACGAGAGGAACTTGTGCGGGGAAGATGCATCATGGTTGACAGTTTGACACGGTTGTCCGCCATGCGGCACAATTGGCGTGTGTGAATTGAAGTTTCAAGAACTTAGACCAACGTGTGGCGCAAAGGAACTCGTTCTGTCTACACGTGCGCCTTGTACACTACGTGCATGGCTACAATCTAAACGAATTACAACGAGACCTGGAATGCCCAAGCGCAATCGACTTGATCAACCTGACTCTGGAACAGCAATCGTCAACCCCCATTGTCGTCGATAGGCTCCGCTCGAGGTCCCGTCCATCTGTCATCGACATTGATCGGTCCGAGCAGCACGATGGTGTCTCACTTCTGAATAGGAAGCACGACCCCGCCCGCGCCGACGACAATCAAGCCATTGGTGGGTTTGTTCAAGAACGCGACAGTGCAGAACGTTTCAGGCGTCGTCAGGAATCGACACGACCCCGTCGGATCCTTTGACGCTTGGACCAATAATCCTGTAACGTTCTTCGAATGTGTTTCATCACACACGCGCACGATATGTACATACGGTGGCGTAAACACCTTTCCCAGTGTACCTGAGCCATCGACCAGCCGCAAGGAGGTTAACCGCCATTGGTGCGATGATGATGTCACCTTCTGCAGTGGGTCCGACATCCAGTAAGCTGAAGAGGAGGCGATCCACCGACGAACCAGAAGGGATATACGGGAGCTGGCTTACAGGTTTCCGTTCTTGCTCACGACATCGACCAGTGTTTGGATGATAGTAGTACCATTCTTGTACTCCGTTGCGTTGGTGGCATTGTCAATGCCATAGCTAAATGATCCATGCATTCGTTCGTCTCCCATTTTCTTGTGGAAAGAGATCCGAACAGGGCATACTCGGGTGTGTCGAAATCAGGGACCACACCACAACCTGTAAACCTGACAGTCAAGAAGATATAGAAAAAACAACAGCTCAGGGAACGGACGGTCGTTCATGATGACCCAATACCCATTCTCCACAGCATTGTCATTGTATTGTGTTGCGAATTCTAGTGTGTTGTTTGGACCACCAATGTCACACCACTTCAACGAGTGTCAGTACAGAATACATCAATACTCGTACAGACGTACCATGATCTCTGTGCCGTAATCAAGAGCGAGAGACAGCATGTGTGGGTATTGGAGGCCTTGGATGTAGTCGGAAGTATTGAACATGCCGATGTATGGTTCGAGCTCTGAGTAGTCGAAGGGATCGTGTGCAAGTCCTCCGGGCCATTCCTCGAACCTGTACGGTGCGAAGTAGGGACCAAACCTTGAGAATTTCGATACCAATAGGCGCTCGGTACAGCTAATATTCGAAAAGGATGACCTACATACAACTCAGGAAGTGGATAGTAGGTTCCACGATGAAGATTGGGTATTTCAGCTTTCGCAGTCTCCATCAGCTTCTTGACGAAGTCGCGGTAGGGGTTGAGGTAAACACTACTTCGATGCGTCGTGTTCTTGGTATCAAACAATTAGCCATACCCGTCATGATGTTTCTGTAGGATGCGTCAGGATGAAAGATCCCAACACCAATTCTCTACGAACGGTAACAAGGACAAAAGGCTTTGCTCCGGCTTCGTCGAATAAATCTAGCCAAGCACTTGCGTTCCAGTTTCCTGCTGTAAAGTTTGGAATGAAGTCATCGTAAACCACGTCCTGTATAAAGATTGCATCAGTCAGGCCGTAACCCTAATCCCAATGCAGGGTTACTCATGGGTCCGTAGTTTTCCAGATACGGTAGTTCCAGGTAGATTTGCTCGAATTAGGTGGGTCATGGAGATACCAGCGAGATATTGTTGAAGTCCAGAAACGGTGTGCAATACCAACTCGTACCACTCGGCATAAGATTTTGGCGGGCCCTAGATGTCGTGTAAGCAATGTACGGGTCACGGGTCGACAAGCCAGCCTACCTAAGCGGGAACACTGTAGTAAATACACCGGTGGATGCTGGTGTGTGTGAGCCATTCGTTCTCTACGACACCATGCGGTTGTCTCCTACTCATAATATCCCATATTTTGCTTGGGTCCACTGGAACAAGAATCAACGCGGTCACACTACTTTGAGAAACATAGTACCCACCCAGGTTGGCGGCTCGTGCGTGGACAGGACACTCTCATCAGCTGTCCATGTTTGTCGGAGAGGGGCAATGGGCCACCCAGATGACGCCCCGACAACGTTTCCATTGGAGTCTTTGATCCGAATAGTCGCATTCCCAATACCGTCGTTGTTCGAGGCAAGCACATCGAAACGCGCCTGATCCCCCGGCACGAGACGGTATACCACCCTGGCGTCGCCGTTGTCACACCTTCGCCAGTCACTTCCACCCCGTATTTGGACTGAATCGATGTATTTGGGGACGATGCCAGACTTCCCGGTAAGAGATTTGCCAGTGTGATTGCGACCGCTTGGGCACGTTGCCCATTGACATCCTCCCAACGTGTGCTAAACTGCACTGTGCAAATACCCCACAGAGCAATGGGACACTGAACGTCATCGTAACAACTCCTCGTGGACCACTCATCTCCAGTGAACACACCTTTTGTACTCATTAGAATCCTGGTGAGAAACAGACCGATTTATAGTAAAGTCATCTAGCCATGCTCATGGCGCGCATATTTTTTCTGTTTGGGGCTAACATTCAGAGCGGGAAAGCGAAGGAAAGAACTTTAGTCAAGTGATCCAATTTGAAGGAACTGGGCTTCGACGCCTTGTCCAACCTTCGTCCAAGCTTAGGGCCACCATGATGCACTGAATGCAAGTCGGCACTTAGGAGGGGATAAGTTACAAGTACTGTTTGAGAAACCACTGACGGGTACTTACCTACTATACCTGCCAGTCCCACGGTTATGGCAACTACTTCCTTTCGTCACATGAAGGGCAGCCAATCAAGTGTCCTGCGCTGGGAAGAATCGTGGGACGGTGCGCACTGCGCACTGAGCTGTGGCTCTTCACTGACTGTCACGATAGTTTGTGATACCTTGTCGGCGGCGGCGGCATGCTGGTTGCTTTGCAAAGACGACGACATATGCGTCTTAGCATTCCGTCGCAGACGGACCTCCAGTTGGGACGGACCGCCACGCCTTTCGGTGCGCGATTCAGAAAAGATACCTGTTAGCAAGTGCGAGTCCACTATTTTCATCAACCCATTCTCTGAAAATGAAAATTATCTTTCCCGTTCTAAGACGCACACGCACATTGGATCGATCACGATGCGACTTTCCCGGCGTCATGTAGAGCATTCGAGTTATATATGCTTGGTAACTTGCTGATGTGGCCACTTGTCCTTTCCCATTGGTCAGATGAATCAAACGTTGTGGTAAAATGGCCAATCGGAAATTCCACTGCTAAGACCGATCGTATTTTCAGCGAGTATGAGGTTACTTGACAGTATTGCTCATCCGTCTAGTTTCAACCAATCTCTAGCTCTCCAGAAAATCGGGATCTAATCATCTCAGTCAGCGAGTGACACCATGAGTCAAATTCCTTCCGTGCAAACGCCGACTACGGGGGCTTTCTACCAGACATCTCCAGGTGGTCGTGCCACGGTCTGTCGTGGATCCTGCGGCGGTTACCGCCAAGGGGACGGCGCTCGCCAAATCCCGGACACTCTGGTAGTGTCAAGGGTCCTACCTTTTTTTTTCCTTTTCGAGAATATCCATCCCAGCGTTTTTATCCCGAACATGAATGTACCGTTCAATAGACGTTTTCAGCTTCTCAAGTGTAGATAGACACACACAAAAGTATACACTCCATGTCATTCTAGATACTCAATCCACGGTGCACTGTCCAGCTCCGTGAGTTATGACTGACTTCACTCAGTCGTACCAAAACCCATACTAGGCTGATGACGTAACCCGATCAACCCGATCGCGGCGCGTCTTGCTCAAATGCACCCTTCCTGAATGTAACAGCGACGTTACACTCATCCAAACGAGTGAACGGCTTGTCTTGCAAGAGCTGTAGGTCATTTTGACAAAATATGGTGTCTTGTTCGTTTCCGTCGGGCTACTTCCCATGTTTTGGATGTCATTCCCCCCTCGGCTTCTTCTGTCCTCGTATCTGAGCAGCTCCACCGCTCGAGCTCTAAATGGACACTACTTTATCTCGTCGTCGTCGACGTGCTGCAGGAGCGCCAGGCGCACCCACAGGTATCCGTTCAGAGCAAGATGTTTGGTTCACTAATGTTTTTTCATATCCTGGGGTGATGGTGTTCGGAGTCCTCCCCTGTGATCAAATTCGTCTAGATCTTCGCGTGATGATACGGTGCGATGTCAGTTACACCCGGGGTTAGTGTCGGCTATCTTTGCATCGCCCTCCTCTAGGCCCTTGCTGAGTGAGATTACCAGCAACCTGGTCAGTGGGCTTGGTAAGACCGCCCATTTCACCCGTCGGCATCTCGGCACACTGCTCTCTACGTTTGATCAAGATAGTTTCGGATATTTAGATATGGGTATCCACGACATATATAAACGAGCCGCTCCCTCTAAAGTGCTCAGAGTCATCTTCACCAAGTTTCACTCTAATCATGGTCCTCAAACTCCACGGTTACACCAAGTCCACTTGCACCCGCCTCGTTGCATTGATCTGCAAAGAGAAGGAGATCCCATACGAGCTCATCGCTGTCGATCTCAGCAAGCGTGCACACAAGGCCCCAGAGTACATCAAGAATCAGCCGTTCGGCCAAATTCCTTACATCGTGCGTTGAACCCCCCGAGTTCAATCTGTGTACACTGACTCATGATTATATTGCCACTACAAGGACGATGATGGCTTCATTCTCTACGAGTCTCGCGCTATCGCTCGTTATTTGATCAAGAAATATCCTAACAAGGGTACCGCTGGCCTCATTCCCACCGATCTCAAGGAGGAGGCCTTGTTCGAACAGGCGGCCTCTATCGAGACCTCCAACTTTAACTCTCAGGTTGCTCCTCTCGTGTACGAGAAGGTTTTCAAGTCGTATGTATACCCACGCATCCGCGAGAGCGTCCGATATCTGATCTGTGTCAAAGAATGTATGGTGGACAAGCAGACCCAGCCAAAGTCAAAGATTACGTCGCAACAATTGAAGCGAAGCTCGATGCGTATGATATTATTCTCGGCAAGCAGAAATACCTGGCTGGCGACGTATGTTTATAATTGTCCCGTTTTGATCTGGCAATCGCTCATGAGCTCGCAGAATGTGACTCTCGCTGACCTTCAACACTTGCCTTACGGAAGCATGCTCTTCCCTGCGGGCCACGGTGATGTAATTGAAAAGAGGCCCAACGTATTAAGGTGCGGGACTTGCGGTCTGGTGATGCAATTGATGTTGACTTGGGGTTCGATTCCAGGTGGTGGAACGATATCTCCAGCAGGCCTGCTTGGAATGCTGTCAAGAACGGGGCGTAGGGTGGTGAAGCCGTATCATTGGCGAAATGAGGTTCTCGTCGACCGTCATGTACATCAATTGTTTGTTCTGCACTTGTATCCGATATTCTTCTGCAAGAGGGATAGAGTATTACCTTGAACGTCTGCGGCGCTGCTACTGCGGGACTGAAACTCTCGGAGGGGATGAGTTATCAGTTAATGAGATACTGACTTGACGTCGCGTGGTTCTGGGCTGCTAATAAATATTCCGAGAGATTCGGAGCACCACTCACGAGAGGCAGAAATGTGCACCGAGTGTTTGTGAGGTGTCTTGTCTTTTGGCGCTTGCGTACTTTTGCCCCCTCGCACCGTCTTCGCCACTTTACTTGGTTGTGGATAGGTCGGTCCTTGAAACACAGGTTGAATTGAACTATGTATATTATTAGGGTCAAAATGTACGCACTGAATGCCTTCCGCAGCTGATGAGATGAATCACAGCCAGACCCATCACCACCCAATCATCGCTGCCATTCCATCCTCGGCATAGGTCAATCGCTGCCAAGTCAACTTCCCACTATAGACAGCAAACGTCACCGGCGCAGACACAACCGGATCGGCTAGTCTCGAACCATCGACTGGTCCTGAGAGCCTGAAACGGACCAAAAACTTGGACGCGCCACATTTGATGGCTAGCGCTTATTGGCTGGTAGTACCGGACCCGAATAGCCATGACAGCTATATTCTCATGATGATCACTATGTTCTCACCAACTTGAATGAAGCCCTTTTTTTGTGGCGCGGTGCACTGACCGATAGCAAAGTTTAAACGTTCGAGCCCAAAAGGCAACGAACCGAGTCCAGTTCTCGATGTGCGGTGTTGATTGCCATCTCAACGACATTGCAAATTGGGGCTCTGCATCAAGGACTGATCGTTCAACGTTAACGAGCGTGGGTGGGATCTGAATTAATGTCCGGCTGTGCGTCCTCGCGGGGTCGTGTGAGGGAACGCCGTAAAGACTTTTGATCTGGCTACGAAAATGCAAGACGTTTGACATGATGGAGTCTGATTGTTTTTTTTTTTTTTTTCGGTTCTGGAGTGGATATCGATCTGTTATCTAGTTTTACGCCACATTTCCTAAAGCGCAGAAATCGTGGGGTTTCGTTGCCTGCCACGGTGAACGTTTATACTCTCTTTCTGCATGAACGTTCACTCTCCACTTCTCCCTTTGGTACGTCCAGGACGCGTGTTTTTGTTCCATTTAACAAACAGACGTCTCCTTGCAGACCACTGTAAATCCCCAAAACACCTTTGCGCTCCTTTGCCCCCGACCATCCCCATGAAATGGCGCCACGTCGCGCTCCTCAATCTTTCAACTCTCTGGGCCCACAGGATGCCACTCTCAATTCCTCGTCGACGCCCTCTTCGCCTGCCCACGTTGCTTTTCCACAGGCACGCTCAAACTCTCCCTCGGGCATCTCTCATTTCCTTTCAAAACCCTCGAGATGGTTTGGTAGGAAAACATCGGACCCGCGCGCCATTTCCATCTCATCCGAGCCAAGAACAAGTACCAGTTCAGTCAGGCGGCCCAAAATCTCAAGACCCACAGATCCTCGTCCCATCCTTAGCTCCTCCTTCCAGTCTGAACCCCATGCTATAGATCCTACCAAGTACGTTTCCCCATTCATTCATCCCCAATTTCTCCATTTGTTGTGGTCGCGTGCAGAGTCTTATTTCCGCATCAATTACGTCGCTTTTTCCACACGTAGTGTACTGACATCATCGTACCCAGGTCCGTTGCGGAACTTGCTTTTAAACCGAAGAAGTCACTCGAATTAAATTCAGCATACCCATCTTCTTCTCAACAGCCTTCTTCCGATATTGACGGTGGTCTTGGCGACCTTCGCAACATATCCCGCAAAACTTGGTCCAAGTCTGCAGATGACCTCAGAAGCTTCCCCGATCTATCTCATTCTAGCGTCGATGTCTCTTTTCAGCACAGGATACAAGAGTACCGTAATAGAAGCAACAGCAGTGCCACTCTGCATCCCGCCCCTTTCTCCAGTAATTCTATTCCTGCAAGCCCAGCGATCCAGTCTTTTCCGTCTGCCGTGGTCAATATATCTAATACCCCTCCAGATGACTCTCTTATCGTGAACGAACCTAATATATCCATTTCCATTTCTTCTCCTACCTCAGAAGGCTTCGTGTTGCCTGACGATTCACCACCCACACCAAACGCTAGAATGCAGTCCTTCGCACCCAGGCTACCGACCAAGCTTTCTGCTTCCAAACTTGGCCTCCCCCCAAACAGTCCTAAAAGAAAATGCTCAGGAGACTCGATGAAACCTCTTGACAGTGATAAATCTTCAGGCACTTCAATGGGCCGTGGGGTCTTCCCTTTCAGTCTCGCGGGTCCTTCTCACAAGCATTCGGCTCCCAATCTAGCTGCACAAGCTTCCGCAAACCAACCCTCTTCTTCATTACTAGCTCCACCCGCCTCTTACGACGCGCCAGAAGCAGACGAAGGCATTGTCTCGAAACGAACATCTCAGATCACCTACAACTCTGGATTCATCAACCGTCTCACGGATGCTGCGCCGATGATACAAGCTTACCAGAGACCCTACAGTACAGCTGCTAATCTAACCTTGGCCAAGGGCTGGAAACCTTTCAAGGCCGAGCTTAAAGGGTCGAAATTGTATTTCTATAAACCGCCAAGTGATAGAAGCGCTGCAATCAAGGAGCTGTTTCCCACGGGGGTCGTTCCGCCTAGCCTTGAAGATGTGGTCGCGGAATCGGAGGTCTTCGACGAAGTCGTAAGGTCAGGGAAAGGGAAAGAAGATGGTATGGGGTCTATCGGAAGGAAGAAGCGAGCGTATTGGGGAAGAAGGACGCATCCCGAGCTAGTGATCAGCGAAGGGCATATCGTGAAGGGAACCTTTGAAGCACTCGTGCACGAAGCTGTATTCGCGACAACGTTCGTCGCTCCCGCCGCGGACGAAACTTTCGAATCTACGGAGCGTTTCGCAGATGGAAGAAGTCCCGAGTGGAAGGACTTCTCCTCTGCGATCATCCTCTGTCTTCCTCCCTTGGTGGACCGGTCGAAATTCGAGAACGAGTTTACCCGCCTTTGCTCCAATTTGGTGAATGGAGCAGACGAGCATACCAAAGAAGCCGAACGTGCTAGAGTGGTTTGGATGGCCCAAGAATATGTCAGATACTATGGTACCCCATCTGACGAGTCTGGTTGGCAAGAGTTTGCATCCAGCACTGTTCCCAATTTCAGCATTAATTCTCTCTCCATCAATGGTGGTGTGCCCAAGTCTGTTTCTACCCAGGCGATCTATACCCCGTCTCCGAACCCGAACTTGGGAATCCCGCAGATAGACGGTACAAATTCCGTATCTCCGAATCTCGGGACATTCTCGCCAAGACCTCAAGATGGCAAGATGGCTTCTTTAATGGAGGCGCTGGGAACACCGGGTGTTCCATCCACTTCTCCAGGAAAGCCGCTCAATCCTCGACAGCAGCACCCACATATTCCATTCAACGACGCAGTGGAACGACCTCCACGAATTTGGGCGATGCTCGCACAAGATGGCTTCTCTCGCGAGGTCCTTTCGCTGCTCGATCCTCACCTGATTGCTTTCAGTCTCCAAACATTCCACCGCCGTGCGTTCCAGGATCTTCCTGACAATCTGACAGTTGACCATGTCCTCGGAGCGGATCCTTCTCCTGGCGCTTCCGACGATGAAGTCTATGCAGAATTACCCCATGCGACCAAGTTCTTTGGCAGTGATGATCATCCTCACTGGCTGACGAAATTGCTTTTGATGCAAATCCTTGGTTCGGATTCATCCAATGCAAACAATCCACACTTTGACCGAACGTCTCGCACGCATTCGCGCTCCGAGGTCATCTCCATTTGGGCCAGGGTTGGAGAGCTCTGCCGTATTGCCGGAGATGAGTGTTCGTGGAAAGCGATATTCGCTGCGTTATGCTCCCGTCCTGTAGCGAGGCTGACAAAAGCCTGGAGACGCGCTGATAGACAGAGTGTAATCGCTGTCGAGTCGTGGATTTATCCCGAGAACGATGGGCATGTGGCTACTGCTCGAGAGCCGATGACGACTGCGTGGGGAGGAGACACGAAGGAACAGATGCGCTACGAATTGGAACGTGCACGAAACGAGGTGGACGAATATTGGGCCACTGAGCCGCTTCTGAAGGCCAAGAACATATTCGAGGGTCTCAGGACGCACTTTGCGCTTTGTTCGAGGACACCCGTCGAGACTGCTTCGCTTTTTCCGGACGTTGGGAAGTTGGTTTCGCATTGGGAGGATTTGTCTGAAGGGAAAAGCGAGCAGAATGCATTTTCTCTGAAATTCCAGCGGTACGTTCCATCAAGTGGGTGCTTAGAGATGGTTATTGATGCCGGCGATAGCGTCGACCAGTTTATGTCCCTTTCCTTGGCATCTGAGCCACGGAGAAAAGGACTGTTTGAGCCATTGTTCTGGAATCAGTCCAGTGCACTTCCTCACACACATTGCCACCCTCTGGTTCCCCTTCTCTTTGTCGAACCTTTGCCTACTGTCTCGCTTATTGATCGGGCTCAGGTGTGGAGAGGTCGTCTTGAGAGTGGGCCGACAAAGCTCAGCGTGGATGAGCTCCAACACCTTCGCAACATCGACACATCTTTCAGAAAACATGATGCTTCGGCAAGTAAAGACAAATTACTCAAAATCGGAGATGTGGATCTAGGAGGGACCGCCATTCCTGTGTATGACGGAGAGCTACTTCTCGTAGCACGACCGGACAAGGATCCAGGCTCGGCTTCGCGACCCGCATCACGCGCTCCGTCTCGCCCCCCTAGCTCGGCGATCGAGACGTCAGGCAGCGAAAGAACGGTGGTTCGTACGCCGTCCATCCGAGTGAAGCCAGGTTCTTCCCAGGGATTGGAGCGTAAGAGTAGCATGCAGCGAAGGAACTCTCTGCCTGCCATATCGCAACGTACTAATCATCCCGTCATGACGGAGGTCTCTACCGAACGGCCCATCCGAGTACTCGTGCAAGCCGGGACCCTGGATAGGCTGGTGAACGTGCTCATCCATGGTCTCAAAGGCGTTTCAGTTGCAGTGGCGGATGATAACGGGGAAACATCATTGCGAGATGGGAATACCAGGGATTTGGTCGTTGATCACTCCGAGTTTGCGCGGGTGTGGTGGAATGTGTTCCGCAGCTTCGTGACACCGATCGTATTTTTCGAGGTGAGCGTGAGGTTTTCTTTGATACATTTTTCGAGGTGACTCACGAGATGTAGCTTTTGCGCAAGCGGTTCGTAGGGAGTCGGCCCTCTAGCAACACTTCTACGAACGCGCCGATCCACGTTGTACAGTACCGTTCTGAAATCTTTGGGGCCGCAAAGGAGTGGATTACCACCGGTGGGGGTGCGCAGGACTGTCTAGATGAGGTTCAGCTCTACGAGCTGGTTAGAGCCTTTTTGGAAGCACCGTTGGATCGTTCGGTTCCGGACTGTCCTCCACCCGACGATGATGCTGAACTTGCCCGAGCCTGGGATGACTTGGAGGTAACGAGGAAGGATACGTTGTCGACGTTTATATCCCACACCTTGCATCCGCCGGCGCTCGTCACCGCTGTCCCTCGATCCACAGGGATAGTCTCGCAAATTCGAAGTTTCGGGAGTCAACCACCAGATCTCGATCGGGTTAGTGCTGAAGATTTGGTGGAAAACTTGAACGCTATGGGTTACGCTGCATTCAGCAATGTCTCGGAAGAAGTACGTATCGTGTGTTGGTGTGACTGGTTCTTTATTGACGCCGGTATCGCAGGATTTGTTTATCACTGTTGATTTGCTCGAAGTCCAAAGTGCTGACCGGACGGGCTGGTTCTCTGGGCGGGAGACCAGCTTCTTGGATGACGTTGACATTCAGACGATGTACTCCCATCTCATGGAGGTCCAACCATCGTCGATGATAAGCGACTCTCAAGACTCCGTTTACCGTCTTCTTCCGCCAAGCATCCGGAGCTGTATACGTGCATACAACATCCTCCGTAAATGGATCGTCTCGAAACTCGTGGCACCGAAACTTGGCATTCGGAATCGGCAGGCTCGCATGGACTTGTGTTTACAGGCCATCGAGATCGCACGTATGCGCAGTCTTGAGGGAGGCGGTAGCTCTGTCGAACTCCACGAACGACCCGTTGTACGATCGTTTGTCGAAGCTGTCCTCACTGCCGCGATTCTTAGCCCCGAGAGTCGGATGCATCAACGAGCGTGGCATATCGTGGCGAATATCCGTGGTGTCCCATTTGATAGCCTCGGCCTTCTGCTGTCACGGCCGACGGTTCCGAAGAAGTTGTATGGAGATCCGCTGATCGTCGATATTAGTTGGCTTCTGGAACGTATGCTCGAGGTCCTCAGTATACCGAATGCCGTTGCGATATCACCGGAGGATCCGCAATCCATTATAAATTTGGATAAGCGCAGGTTAGAATCTTTTTTTTCTTGGTACGGGGTCGTCGATGTATGCAGTGTGCTGATGCTCTTCTCAAGACACTTGTGCGACGTCATACTCAATACGCCGACGTTGCTCAGCATGCGTGGCCATTCCAGGGAAGATGTCGACCGACGGGATTTTGAGCGCCTGAACAATATCGACAAGGAAGTGGGCGTTCTTCACTTTGATCTTCGCGGCATCAAGGACGAAGCACAGCGAGAAGCCCTTCAAGCCCAAACGAGTGGTTCTGCTTCCGCAAAAAAAGTCATCCGACCTTTCCAACGTCTTGTCTCGCTCCAGCACGAAAAGAACAAACGAGACAAGTACTTGTACGATCGGCTCAGCAAAGACAAGAAGCAGGAGCAGTTGCGGATGGAGCGGCGGGACGAATACCTGAGCAAGGTGATGCGGCCCCGAAAACCAATGACTCAAGCCCAGAAGCAGCATCGTATGAAGAAGAGTTACTCGTCTGCGTTCTTCCATTTGATGCGACCCATTTCGAGTGCGTTTACGGATCATACGTTGAGTACAAAAAAGTCGCCTGCGGAGTTGGATTTCACACCGTCGGGGAAGCCGTCGCTGGTGCTCTCCATCGTGGGTGCCAAAGTGGCGCACTTTATCAACAACGAAAGGTCGTATATGTTCCAGCTGGATACGGAAGAGGGAGAACAGTACTTGCTGCAGGGATTTTCGAGGCAGGAGATGACGAGATGGATAGATACGATCACGAATGTGTCCAAGGTTGCTGCGAAGCGGCGTCTGACGTACCTCGGTAACTCTCCCAAGCCCCTGTTGTCTGACCATATCATGGATCCTGTTGGGGTATCGTCGGCATCCCGGGATCCTACCGCTGGTGGGTGTTGCTTTGAATCTTGCGGCCCACAATAACGGTACTGATGAGATGCTATCTAGTCTTTGGTGTGGAGCTGGCGTTCCTGCTTGAACGTGAAGCGAACGGGGCAGAAGTCCTGCTCGGTACGGTCCCTTCCGTGATTGCGAACTGTCTGGCCGAAGTAGAGACCCGCGGGTTGAGCGAAGTTGGAATTTGTGAGTCCTTTTCGTCGTGGAGGCAACTGTCCTTGACGTCGATGTGTCCTAGATCGTATTGCAGGAGCTACTTCTGAAATCAATGCTCTCCGTGAAGCGTTCAACAGGGGTGAAATGCCCATTACTGAGAGCACAGATGTCTATGCGATTTGCGATTTGATCAAGTCATGGTTTAGGCTTTTGCCGGAACCCGTTTTTCCTTCGTCGGCGTACTATGCTATCATCGAAGCTATCAGTACGTCGATTTCTATTTCCGTTATACCCGTCTGATTCCCCTGTGGCACTACAGAAGTGGAAAATCCGCATGCACGATTGTCGAGTATTCGAAGTGTCGTTCATGGGTTACCACGCGCCAACTTTGATTTACTGAAGCGCGTTGCTGAGCATCTTGACAAGTGCGTTTTTTTTTTTTGGAGCAATATTCTCATCTCATTATTTGCGTTCAGAGTCACCGACTTTGAAGAACAGAACCACATGACCGCTGAAGCGCTCGCCATCGTGTTCAGTCCGAACCTGTTGCGAGCACCCCAAAACGACTTTGCTCTCATCCTTGCCAATATGGGATATACGCACAAACTTGTCAAAGCCCTCATCACTCACGTGCGTTGTTGGATCCAAGGGATGCGAGCGTGACACTAACTTGAAACATAGTTCCATGTCATATTTGACGAAGATTACGAGGCAGAAAACGATGTAGAGGAGGAGGATATGGAAGCGCCGATCCTGGAGGAAGAAGAGGAAGAGGTGGACATTCCTCCATCCCAATCGACACATACTGGGGATGAAGAATGATAAAAACCGACGATGGTGCTTTGTACACGTTCATTGGGAGGCATCTTTAAAATCTTTTTTTTTTCTACATTGGTGGACACTCGGGATGTGTTACTTTTTCTGTCAGTCTGCGGCATATTTATCATGGACATGTATGATTCCCCCTTCAATACACGGCACTCCCTTCTTGACCCTCACTCGATCTCGCTTCCCATTCTTTCATTTTTTTAATTAACGTTGGTCCCATCATCCAACTTGTCGGAATTGGCACAAAATTTATTGTACTGCAAGCCTAGCTAAAAATCTGCCCCCATCAAGTGAACATGATACCGGTCTAGTCGTCATCATCCCAGTTACCCGCTTGCTGAGGTACTTTTGGTCCGCCAGCAGGTTTGCTCATGATGATGCTATCCACGCTCAGAACCGAGACTGCAGCTTCTGTCCCAAGTTTTATAGCCCATGATTTGGCAGCGAGGGAATCGAGGATCTTGTAATCGGTGGCTATCAGCGTACCATCCCGCTCAGCCTGGTGTCGTGCGATCAGTAATGGGTCACAAATCGAGTCAAGCAAGACGAGGGTACCTCGACGTCGACACCCCAGGCCTCTCCGCCCTTTTGCTCATGCTTTGCCCACAGTCGACTGAGCACCTCGTTACCCTCTGCACCCCCGAGCGCGTTTTCCGCAAGCGTTCTCGGGACGACCTCGAGCGCGGTCGCATACCGTTTTATAGCATGCTGAGCGAGGCCCTTGAGCCCACTTCCATACCCATCCACTCGTTTTCCGAGTTCGAGTTCGGTGGCACCCGCGCCGGGCACGAGTCTCGGGTCTTTGAGCAACGACTTGATGACGTTGACGCCGTCGTCGATCGCCCGTTCTAGGTCGTCCAAATGGTTGGCCGTCGCGCCTCTCAAAACGATGGTCGCCGTGCGCGTCTTTTCCGTCCTTGAATCGTACCCTGCCTCGTCCTCTCTTAGTTGTCTGAGTACGGTG
>JBBPQP010000227.1:0-37116 GCA_038092555.1 Boletus subgraveolens | reverse complement strand
GGATGGTGGATTATGGGTTTGCGCATCCTGCACTCGCGCGTCCTCAGCGTGTGGTTTGGATTCCGGAGGATACACTTGGATTGGGGAAGGAGGAGGTCAAGGCGAACGAGGCTTCTGGTGTGTTGGCGACCACGGCGGGGGCGAGTATGGATGAAGGAGGGAGTGTGAAGGTTCATGCGCCGCCGGTGGATTTGAACAAGTTTTGAGGGGAGGGTCAAGTGTGGTGATTTCTTGAAGGATGTACGTGATCTCAAGTCTGGTTGTGCTCTTGCTTTCCCTTTCTCTCTCTTCCTTGTGGTTTTCCATCACTCAAGCTTCATGCACCCATCATGTCTCGACGTGGATCTTCACTTTTTTTTTGTATACATCATGTTCAGTGCGCCTCTTCATTGTGCTATCGTCCTTTCTTGTAATGACGTTACGCTACTATCATGCATCTAACATTGATATTGTGGTCTTTCCCTAATGTGTGTGAAATCACGAGCCACGAGGAAGTGTCAATCCAACCATCATTACGTTCACTAGAGAGGAAGTCAAGTCGGTATCGTGGTGGCCATTGAGATAACCAGGCTACAAACTGTTTAATTTACTTAAACCATCGAAAAGGGTACACTACCTGATTTTAATAATCCAGACAAAAACTTATCTTGATGATAGGTCGTACATGTAGTTTGCTACCTCATCCCTTCGGAGAAGACTGCAATCTGTTGAACACGGTAAGGTGGTGATGGATTGTGTCCTCAACAATCTATTCTATCTCATTCAGCTCGACGTACAATGTCCGCTAACGGAACCATGGGGCGAGCAGTGATATCGTTGATAATATTTTTGTTTCCGAATGCCACTCCTTGTTGAAGGAGGCAGCACAGCATTTCCCGCACGGGAATTCATCCAACTCATTGGGGACTCGCGAGTCCGATCCTATACGTGACATACAGTAAGTATACCTTGACCGAGACAACTCACATTATACTTATCTCCGAATAAATCGGAATTTCGCCACGTGTTTCATTCCCTCCTGTCGTCACGGGCTCCCCTGATATGATCGGTGACCGGTCGCATTTTCTGCAGGTGACGGTGTTGACGGAGCGGCGCTTTTCAGCACGACGGATATCGTTGACGACGTTAACAACTGGGGTGTATATTGTGACGACGCATGACAGGCCTGCGACGACGAGGGCGGTGTCGCTCCACCTTCCGTTCGGGTCGTGTTGCCGTGTGTCTTGGTGACCCTGATTCCCTCCTGAGTCCTGTGAGGCCCCTGTTCGCGTATTTGTCCTCGTGCAGTTCTCAATGTCATCGTCTTTTCGTCCAGCATCATGGTCACGGCATGCGACATTCACGGAATCATTGGGGTGCATGGCGCTCGTGTGTACGGCGATGCACTGGGCAAGAACTCGTAGTCGATAAGAGTCTGTCGTTGAAACACATTGCACTGCGTACTGTGACATCTCGCTGCGCCGGCGGCCAAAACGTTTCGCTATCTACGGTACCGCAGATCTCGCAATCGACCCGGCGTGACAAGTCAACTTGATAGTTCCGTTCTTTATCACAGCCAAGTTCCGCACGTCGGAACGACTGCAAAGCCTCGCTTGTATAGATTAGTCGTCGTCCGACTCCGTGAGACACGTGGACCATCCAAACGGGTTGAATGAGACGATAATGTCACCATGGCACTATTTCGATCACGATGAATGAACATGAAATGGATGAACATACCCTCGCATATGCATCTATCATCTCCGATATTGTTCGCTACTCATCATGTATCTTTGCATATTCGTATAGATACAATGGCCATGCACACTCTGGCTGTAGAAGAGACGTTATCTTGTTGCTCGGAATGACAGATAATACTATTTAGTAGTATACGACTGAGTGTGGAAGTATGACCCCCCTTAGCTCGTGGGTGTGTGGGAATCAATATTACATGTCACCCTGCTTTGACAGGATTTAAACTTTAGTCGAGGTTTCTAGCTAACGTGCAGGTACCCATGACAATAAGGAACGCGACAGACAAAGTTGCCTTCTTTGGTCGAGGAACGGTCTCGTCATTTCGTTAGTCACAGAAATGTCACACTTGGTCACACGTCGGCTCCTCTCGCGATTAGATTAACATATTAAAGTCTAATTAGGAACAAGCTAGAAATTATAGAGCCATATTTCTGGGTATTGGACAGAGAGAATGACGAAGAATGGATGCCAACATTCGCATTCTAGGGGGCTTCTTATCCAGATTAATAGAGGACGATAAAACCTGAGATACAATAGAGCTATGCTACGCGGGGATGCGAGTTTTCAGCTTGGTCCCGGGGCCCACGTGAGATCGGTAGATTGCTACGATTCACTGCGTGTAACATCACGTAGCTGTGAAAACTTCAGTCGACTTACAACTAGATTCAAAACGTTAGACCGCTTTTGACCATGCCACCGTGACACTCTCAACTGACGTGTACTTGTTCCTTTCAGGTAGTTGATTGATGCTGATCATCAGGGCGCAAATATGTTTCTTTTGTTAGTTGATATTGCGCACCGACCACTTCTCGGAAGGTATAAAAGGTATAAAAGGTTGCTGTTAACTGCCCCAGTCCACCAAGCACTCGTCAGTTCTTAACCCGATCACAATGCGTTTCTCTTTCCTCGCTGTCGTCTCTGGTTTGGTTGCGTTAGCCATTGTCAACGCCTTACCTATCAATTTCTGCCCCCCTGTAAGTCTAATCTCGCAGGTCGACAAGTAATATGATATACTTATCACGCGACCCGGATAGAATTTCGATTACGTGGAAAAAAGAGGGAGTGATCCCATTTCCTGCTAGTACACCATGGCATGTCTGTTTCAGTCATCATGATCTGTGATACCCTACTCACTACTAGTATGACGTTAGGGCCCGGGTGGGGGAACGCTACAAGACGCTTAGAAGATACCTTCGGAAGCTTTAACCCCCAGAGTGAATGATGGGATTGATACCTTACGTAGACCACCACTCCAACCATACCTGGTAACAGACTAATACAACAACCACCCATACAAATTACTGTACACCCACTGCCATCCCGCCACCACACACTCCCCACTCTAAAGAGTCTGTATATAGTTACGCATAGTACGTACTACCTGTCCAACAGGAGGCATCACAAGCTTCACAGAACAACAAACAAGGATCTAAAATAAATACACAAAAAGGGGTGGAGGAAAGATTTGTGGGTCCATCTACTGCTGTAGCGAGATTCCAGTGGAGGGAGAGAACAGTTTGCCAGATGATAGTGGCGGTCTCTTTTTCTCAAAGGTAAATCCTCGAACATGCATGTCTTCAGGGTGGAATGAAAACGAACATATCTTGACTACTTGATTGCGGTGGGAAGCTGTTACAGGTCGGAAAAGAATGACCAGTGGCCGCATGCTTAGTTCATCATATACTAGTTGCTGGGAAAGAAAACGCCTGGGTGTAGCGTAGGTCCAAACAAAGTTATTATCTTCAGTGGAAGGGAGTCAGTCAAATCGGCACAGGGCGGCCATAGAGATAACCAGTAGCCAGGCTACAATGTGTTTCATCGAAAAGGGTACCTTGGTGCACAGTGGCACTGCATACCAGAAACAACTTTAGTTCCTTGTTCTCCAATATTTGATCGGATAAAGACCCACCATGATGGGCCCTGTGGTTTGTTACCTCGTGTTCTCTGACAGTTCTCGTATGAGATTTTTGTCGCAAAAATGCCGCATTTCCCCAAACGAGTCCGCAGCATTCGCGCTGTCATCAACAAGTGTTTCAGCGTGCATAACAGCAAAGGTTTACCTTCAGCGAGTGGCTGTGCACCAGGAGGCGGCTATGAGCAAATCACTTTGCTTTAGATACCAAGGGCATGTCATCACATTTCAAATGGTATGTATTCGTTCGTGACGTGTCCGAAAGTGTGTTGGAGTATGATATATGACACTCAACCAGGTTCTCCGCACGTCAATATTTCAATCCCCGGAGGACGTATTCGTGTGTCGGTCCGTCGGGACGAGTCGGACAATTAACTGCGGATGTGAATGAACAAGAGTTGTTTTCGTCTGCGGAAGATAATACAAGTACGTTCCGCCTTTGAGACTCCTCCATGTATTTGGTCTTCTAATCAGCTATTCTTGTTTATTCACCTCTAGAAAGCGGTCTCCATCATGCTCTCGGATGCCCGTCTGAATAGAGACTATGTCTTCAAAAATTTCCGGGCGCTCGCTCTACCATCTTCGCCCGCTGCCTTTGCTAGTGGTACTACCCCTGCGCATACGAAAGCGCTCGTCATCAAGACTCGTCTTACAGACCGTAGTTTCTACACACACCCGCCCTCCCATTTCTCGACATCCTTGTCCTTGTCCGGTGTTAACAAGACCACCCCATCCGGCCTGTACTATCCTCACAAGCGATATCAATCCTGCAGGACCTCCTTTTTTTGGGTGTGGTCCAGTCCAGGGACTACATACACGCGATCAAACTCGACCGCCAATTCTCTTCCGTTTTGCCCTCTTGCAAATTGCGCATCCGCCTCAAGTATCACATCCCAAATTACTTCGCCTGGTCAGGACGGGATCAATCGAATGTCTATTCAAGACCTTTTCGCAACGCTTCTAGAAGACGAGATATGCACAGTCACCACGGGCGTAAGCGCCAATACATCGTTGCTGTTGACGCCGAGACAGGGGACTTTTTCTACGAAGAGGGCCCTGATCGCCGATTCGAGCTTGAGCGCGAGCTGGGAAGACATCGGTCCGTGTATGGGATTGCCTGCTCCTGCTATTTCTGTTTTGGTTTTGGTTTTGGTTTCATCGGCCGTCTGCGCTGGCTTCGCAGGCAAGGTAATGCAAGTGTTGGTGTCTACGATCGGCAGGGTGAACCAATCGTCCCCGTCACCCTTTCCGTCACACGTACCCCGACTGCAGCCAGTTTTCGGCCACCAAGCACCACCAACACCCAAATTTACAGCGTTTGGGTCGCCGATACCGCCCACCATAGGGGTAAGCATGGCCAGGAGTGTGATCACAGCGGGGTAAGACGTTGTTTTCTACCAGTGCGGTGGGTGAGCCGAGTGCCGCTATGAAACCCGCCGCCCATGTTTCGCTTTTCAAGATTGCACGAAGCGCAAATTTTGCTCTGAGTGCATTCTATAAGCCACATTCGGTCCCGGTGGAGAGATCATCGTTCGATGTGGGAAGCGCGCCGGCCAAATCCAGCACCGCCAACAGCGCAGGGTAGGACACCAACACAGCGAAACAAAATGGGAACGCACAGGGAGGCCCAAGTGACGGCGAAGCACTCAAGCGTACCTCCAGTCTTCTCATTCTAACTCGATCACGATGCGATTCCGCGTCTTCACTGTCCTTTTGGTTTGGTTGCGTTCGCCGTTGTCAATGCATCGCCTATTGAGGATATTTGCTGCGAGGTAAGTCTAATCTCGCAGGTCAACAAGCGACATATATTCATCAATGTGACAGCACTCCCCCACGTGCAATGCGTAGTACATCAGTGATCGTGGTGTTCCTTCCGAGGACGTTACCTGACCTACCGAGGATGGATGCCGCTATGCTGTAAGTTTGTTCATGAGATATGCAATATCCTAAACAGTGCGACATTAGGGTGGAGTAAAGATCTGTGGGTTCTGCCACCGTAGCGAGATTCCAGCGGGGGCCACGGAGGGCGGAATGAGAACAGTCTGCCAGATAATAGTACCGATCCCCCTTTCTTTCAGAGGTGAATCCCCGATCTTGTCTTCAACTTGTGGGATGGAAAGAAAACGAACATGAGAAGCCGTTGTGGGTCGAAACTGAATATCCAGCAGCCATACACTTAGTTCATCGTAGTGTTACTACGAAGAAAAGATCTCTGGGTGTCCCGATCAGCCAAGAAACGGTGGTCTGAGCTTTATTATCTCCAGTGGAAGGGAGTCGAGTCGAGTGGGCACCGGGCGGCCGTAGAGACAACCAGTCACCAAGCTACGTGTTGTTTAAACCATCGAAAAGGGTACACTACTTGATTCAAAACAAGCAGCTCCTCGTTCTCGAATATTTAGCCAAACAAAGACTCGCCTTGACAGGTCGTGTAGTTTACTACCTCATCCGTTTGGAGAAGACTGCGATCTATTGAACACGGTAGGGTGGTGGTGGATATATAAGCGGGTCTTTGTTTTGTGTCTTCAATGGTCTATTCCACCCCCTCGAGCTCGATGTACAGTGTCCGCCAACGGAACCATGGTGCGGATAGTGACATCGTCAACAGGATTTTTTTCTCGAATGCCGTTCGTCGCTGAAAAGAGCAGCATGGTGACACTTCCGTTCGGGAATTCATCCAATTCATAGATGAGTCCAATATTTAGGTCTAATCCTGGATCTGACGTGACACACCCGATCGAGAAAGATTGCGTTGAATAGCCGACGACGACGACAATGTGCAATCGGTCTCCCAGGACATGGACGATCCAAACTTCCGAGTTGAATGGGACGCTGGACGCCCGGGCCATACCGTCCTTCGTCATGGCACTATCTCAATCACGATGAAGAAAATGAAGTGGATGAGCATGCCCTCGTAAATCGTCGACTGTCATTATTTATGCAAACGGCTGTAACTGCGGATGCAAACGGACAAGAGTCGTTTTCGTCTGCACAAGATCAGCTCGATGCAATACAAATAGTACGTTCTGCCTTTGAAACTCCTCCGTGTTTTTGGTCTTCTAATCACCCACTGTTGTTCATTCGCCTCTAGAACTTGAAAGCGGGGACCGCAAGACACATCGGAGTGAGCATTGAGGTCGTCCTACGCTTCAGTGTCTTGTGGTGTTTGTACGGTTGAACGCATACGAGGGTGCGTGTGTTCATCCATTTGATGTTCTTTCATTGTGGTCGAAATACCGTGACAGTAGTGCCACTGAAGGCATGGGGAGGTATGGTGTCCATCAACCCCATTCAACCCCGAGGTTTGGATCGTCCATGTGTTCCATGGAGACCAACTGTACACTGTGGTCGCCGTTGTCGACTATTCAATATGAGCTTCAACCCGGTCAGGTATACCGTATTTCACGTCCAGGATTGGACTAGCGAGTCGCCAATGAATTGGATGGGTTCCAGACCAGTGCGGGAAATGTTCACCGTGCTGCCTCTTTCAGCGGGTGGTATTCAAGAAAAAAAATCCTGTTAACTATATTGCTGTCCGCACCGTGGCTCCGTAAGCGAACATTGTACATCGAGCTCGAGGGGGTGGAATAGTTCGTTGAGGACACAAGAAAGACCCGCTAAGTTATATATCATCTCTTTGGCTGCCTGGTGTCGACTTCACTTGACTCCTTTCTCCAGTGAATACCATGATGCTCGGATTGACGCTCCCTCGTTGGACTGTTCTCTCCCTCCGCTGGAATCTCGCTACGGTAGAAAATGGACTCGCAGATATTTCCTCCACCCTAACGTCATATTGAGTAGGGTATCGCAGATCACGAAGATATGAAACCAACTCGTGGTGCAGCAGTATTCACCCTCGCCAGCCCTGGATTAACAAGTCCCACTTGTTGCCACGAAATTCTATCGCATGATAAGTATATCATATTACTTGTCGACCTGCGAGATTAGACTTACAGGGGGACAGAAATTGGCAGGCAATGCACTGGCTCGGACAACGGCTAACGCAACCAAACCAGAGACGACAACGAAGAAAGAGAAACGCATCGTCATCAGGTTAAGAATTGAATCAATTGATGGGTGCTTGGCGGACTGAAGCGGTTAACAGCAAGTATTTATACCTTTCCGCGAAGTGGTTAGTGTATAATACCGACTAACGAAAGAAACCTGTCGTCAGACGTTTGCGCCCCGAACGGAAGTCATATCAGTTGACCAGCTGAAGCGAACACTTACACGTGGAGAGTCACGTAGTAGTGGATCGTAAGATTCGCAACAATCCACCACTCTCACGCGAACGTCGGGACCGAGCTGAAAACTCGCATCCCCGCGTAGCATAGCTCTCATGTATCTCATGTTTTATTGTCCTCTGGTCTGGATAAGCAGCCTCCTAGAATGCGAATGCAGGCATCCATTCTTCGTCATTTCTCTTCGTCTAATAGTCTGAAAGACGTGTGACCAAGTGTGACTGCTTGTGACATTTGTGTGACCTGAATACGCCGTCTCTCGATCAAAGAAGGCAACTTTGTCCGTCGCGTTCGTTATGGCCCAGGCCATGTGTGCAAGCTAGCTAGAAATCCTTCACTAGAGTTTAAAACCGTATCAATGCAAGATGGCATGCAATATTGATTCCCACACACCCACGGGCCACGAGGGGTGGTCATACTTCTACACTCAGTAGTATTTATCTGTCATTCCGAGCAATAAGATAACGTCTCCTCTATAGTGTAGATGGTACTATGGACCCGGATTAGTATACAAAGACACATGATGTATGGCAAGCCATATCGGAGACGATATATGAAGGTGTGTCCATCCATTTCATGTTCTTTCATCGTGATTGAAATAGTACCATGGCGTGGGACGACATAGCATCTATCGTCCCATTCAACCCGGAGGTTTGGGTCGCCCATGTGTTCCGTGGAGACCGACTGCACATCGTCATCACCGTCGACGACTGATCCATACAGCTTGAAGCGAAGCCTTGCGGCCGTTCCGACGTGCGACGTTTGCTTGTGATGAGATAGCGGAACTTTTTAGCCCTGGCAGGGAGACGTCATAGTCACGGTATGTGCAATGTATTTACAGCTACGGCAACAACAGACTCTTATAGACTACGAGTTCTTGCCCGGCGCATAGCCGTACGCACGAATGCCATGCACGCCAACGATTCCATGAGCATCGCATGCGGCGGCCATGATGCTGGACGAAAAAAAAACGAGGACAGGAACTGTACGAGGACAAATTGCTCAGACGCGAACAGGAACCTCACAGGAAGCAATCAGTGTCACCAAGACACGTGGCAACACGATCCAAACGGAAGCTGATGCGATGCCGCCCTCGTCGTCGCATGTCGTCGCAGGCCTGTCATGCGTTGTCACAATAGCTCAATTGTAAACGTCGTCAAGTAGAGCCGATATGTGTCAGCTGAAAAGCGCTGCTCCGTCAACATCATTACCAGCAGAAAATGCGACCGATGCCACCAGGGGAGCCCGTGACCACAGGAGCAAATCAAACACGCAGCATTTCGATGAGTTCGGAGTTGTTAGGTGAGCTTTCTCGGTCAGGTACACGTCCAGGATTAGACTCGCGAGTCGCCAATGAATTGGATGGATTCCCGAGCAGGAAATGCCACCGTGCTGCCATTTTCAGTGAGGATGGCATTGGGTAAAAAAATACCGACAATGATATTACTGTCTGTGCTATGGTTCCGTTGGCGAACAAGTACGTCGAGCTCGAGGGGGTGGAATAGATCGTTGAGGACACAGTCCATCATCAACTTACCGTGTTCAACAAATCGCAGTCTTCCCCGAAGACATGGGGTAACAAACTATACGCGAGACACGATGGGTGGACGAAGCTTGAGTGTCAGAAAACAACAAGGAAGAGAAAAGGGGGAAAGCAGGATCGCAACAAGACTTGAGATCACGCTACCTTTCAAAAATCAAATCACCACACCCTCCCCTCCCCCAAAAACTTGTTCAAATCCACCGGCGGCGCATGAACATTCACACTCCCGACGTGATCCCCAACACAGCAGAAGCCTCGTTCGCCTTGACCTCCTCCTTCCCCAATCCAAGTGTATCCTCCGGAATCCAAACCACACGCTGAGGACGCGCGAGTGCAGGATGCGCAAACCCATAATCCACCATCCCGTCCGCGTGGTGCGAAAACTGGAAGTCGTCAAAGTAAGCATCAGATCTAGGATCGGACGACAAGTCAGTGCTGCGCGTGCGCTGGATGATCGATTGGCTTTGCACTGGGCTTTCTGGGCCGAGCAATTGCGAGGGACCGGCGTGGGAGCTGGAACCGCCGATGGCAGAGTCGATGGTGTCGCGACGCTTTTCGTCCGACCTGCGAACGTCGTCATCCTCAAGTGAACCTTCGGCATTGTAGGTCTTGTCAGCGATGCTGAGGGGAAGTGCGCTGATGAGTGGACCATAGGAGCTGTTGATCACAAGGTTGAATCCGAACTATACACCAGTGCATCAGCATTACGAAACAAAGTTTGAAGACCAAAAGAGCTCGGACTCACGGTGAGGAAGATCAATACCACCATCAAAATGCCCTCTGGGACTGCGCTTGCCTGATTATTCTCATCCCGAGCAAGGAAGAACAGTGCACAGAGACAGATCTGCTGGACATACATGCCCACGAACACATGCTGAATGGCTCTAGGATAGAACAAGCCTCCAGTGTCCGTAGCTGGTGGTTGGGTATATTGGTACAAAAACAGGTATTTGTAGAGTTGGTAGAACAGGAAGAAGGCGAGAACAGCAAGACCGTTGATGATGGGAGAGATGATGGAGTACCCGAGAGCTATACAAATCATTAGCAACGGAATTCCGCAAGACATGTGCGAACTGACTGATAACAGTGAGGAATGTGATACCGGGGAATAAAGTGCCCCATGCAACGCTTCGAGGCCCAAACTTGATGTTATAGATGGAGCGAGGAGTGCTTCCGAGAATGAACAGCTTCACATAATACACAGCCAATTGCACAATGGCGAGGAAACCACCTGCAGATCCGGCAAGTCCTTGGAGAATGATGTATCTATGGAGCATAGATAAGTAACCAGTGATAAATAAGAAGAGGTAAAATCGTACGTGAGGAAAAAAGTTGACGCTGGGGAAGGTACACTGCTAGCAAAGCCGCAATGAAGCTAGGATTCTGAAGAATGCTTGGGAGGGTAGCGATGATTCCAGAACTCAGGGCGACGATACGGAATGAGTGCTACGGACCCCTGGGATGAATAGCACACGTTCTTCAATAGTGAAAAACACTTACGATCACTTGAAAGATGAAGTAACGCGTCATTAGGCTGAGTTCCAATCCTAGTTTCTCGTATGGGGATTCATCCCGAGATTACCCCAGAGAACATCTTCAGGCGAACTTCGAGATACCGATCAGCTATGTGGTGTGGCGCGTGGTGTGCGAGTGAACCATAGGCGATATGTGCCGCGATCTGCTGGTTGAAGGTGATGAAAGCGGAATTGAGAGGTGGATACGAGTGTTCGGTGCTGTCCTCTCCATCCGCAACATCATGAGAAGCTGGGATATAAGATTCATTGGAAATAGTCCTGCGAGCTTCAAGAGGCCGAACGGTGGTCGTGGCAATCTCGCTCCTGCACCAGTCGATCGTGTCGACTTCTTGACCAATAAAGGGGAGAGGGAGAGGCAAAAAGCCCACAGGGAGATGATGAGTAGGACACTTGACATGTGGAACGAGTCTCTCTGCGAGAGACAGGTTGGGTTCGGTATCATCGGCGGACTCTGAGGGGTATGTAGCATCGTCACCTTGCTTTTTGAACGCCTTGGCGCGAAGCTTGGCTACAGTAGAAAGCAGGGTAGTCCTCAGCAGAGTCCAGACTCCAATTTTCCGGATGTGGCGATATGGCAATCATAAACTGCAAGCAGCTCCTTCAAATCACTGCAAAAAATGCGGATATATGCGATGTAAGTAGCTGGCTTTGCGATCCAGTAGGATGACATACCGATTGATCGAGATCTTTTTCACGCCAAGGGTCTCCAGCTGGCCAGCCCATCCATGACGAACGCGACGGACAAAGCCGTCTTCTTTGGTTGAGAGACAGCGCAATCACTTGTCTTTGGACTTAGTTCCGAGGGGCTCTGGGGATGGGAAAGACGGAGCACGTATATAGTCGGACGACGTGTATATACATGAACAATGAGACGAGTGGTATGAAGTAACGAGAGGGGAATGGGCGAAAGCGTGTAGCGCTTCCTGATCCCGGGCGGACAATGATCCTGTGGATGGAGTGAGCTGCGAGGGTGGGCGGCCACGCCTCGATGCGAATGATCCAACCTGACAAGGGACACTGGCGCACCCGGGATCCCGGGTGCGGGAAAGTGGCGAGGCGCCTCGACTGGGAGATCGAGGCAAGGGAATGATGGGTGGGTGAAACCAGCGACGAGGATGAGCGGGTGAGCGAGGGTGAGGATGAGGATGAGGATGGATGTGGCAGGAAACTGCCCATCGCTCGGCGTCGCCTGTCTGAAGACAGGGCTCTGTGATGAAGTGCCTCGCTGCGCCACAGAGCGTCACTCGGTCACACTTGTCACACGTTCGAAATCCAAAAATCTGACTCCTGACTCTCTTGTCACTGAGTACTCGACAATTAGGCTTTGATTAACAAATTAAAGTGTAACTAGGAACGAGCTAGAAAGTGTAGTAGCCATAATTCTGGGTATCGGACAGAGAGAATGGACGCCAGCATTCACATTTTAGGAGGCTGCTTATCCAGAAAGTTAGAAGACGATAAAACCTGAGATGCATGAGAGCTATGCTACGCGGGGATGCGAGTTTCCAGCTCGGTCCCCTTGTGCAAGATTGGTGGGTTGCTACGATTCACTACGTGTAACCTCGCGTAGCTGTGAAAACTCAGGTCAGTCGGCTTACAGCTAAATTCGAAACGTTAGACCGCTTTTGACCATGCACTCTCGACGTGTAAGTGCTCGTTTCAACTGGTCGGCTGGTATGCTGATCATCTGTTCGGGGTATAACTATATAAACACCCGATGACATGCATTTTCCGTTAGTCTAACCACTTTGCGGAAAGGTATAGATACTTGCTGTAACATAACTGCCTCAGTCCACCAAGCAGCCGAGCTTACCTGCAGTCTTCTAATCCTCACTCGATCACGATGCGTTTCTCTTTCTTCGCTGTCCTCTCTGGTTTGGTTGCGTTAGCTGTTGTCAACGCTTTGCCTACCGAGGATCAATGCTGCCCCTATGTAAGTCTAATCTCGCAGGTCGACAAGTAATCTGATATGCTCATCAATGCGACAGGATAGCGCGGATGCACGTTGCGGTTCTGGCTGCATCAGCGAGCGTGGTGTCCCTTCTGACTCAAAGGCACTACTTATTTAACCTTCCGATGATGAATGCTGCTATGCTGTAAGTTTGTTTCATATCATCGAGATATGCCATACCCTAATCAGTGACGTTAGAGTGGAGTAAATACCTGTGGCTCCATCTGTCGCGGTAGTGAGAATCTAGCGGAGGGAGGGCGGAACAGGAACAGTCTGCCAGATAATAGTATCAGCCTCTTTTTTTCGAACATGAATCCTCGAACATATCATGACTACTCGATTGCGATGAGAAGCTGTCGCAGGTCGGAAAAGAAGGTTCAGCAGCCATACATATTGCTTAGTGCATCATGTAGATACTGCGAAAAAAAAATGCCTGGGAGCGTCGGTCCAAGCATTATTATCTTCAGTGGAGCGGAGTCAAGGCAAGTCAGCAAGGGTAGCCATAGAGACAAACACTAACCAGGCTACAATGTGTTTCATCGAAAAGGGTACCTTGGCGCACACGAGAAACAAGCAGTTCCTTGTTCTCCGATATTTGCTCGTACCTTGATAGGTCCTGTGGTTTGTTACCTCATGTTCTCTGACGGTTCTCGTATGAGATTTTTGTCGCATAGATGCCGCATTCTTCAAAGTAATCCGCAACGCTGGCGCTGTCATCGACAAGTCTTCCAGCGTGGATAATAGCAAAGGCTTATCTTCAGCGAGTGGCTGTGCACGCCAGAATCTACCATGAGCGCCAAAACCACTTTGCAAGTGTGCCCCGATGGGGGCATTCTGGATTTAGATACCAAGGACAGGTCAACACATTTCAAATCATGTGTATTCATTCGTGACGTGTCCGGAAGTGTGTTGGAGTCAAGGCTATCATATTCAACAAGATTCCTGATGTGCTGCGCAGTGCACACGGGGGAATGCTGTCATATTGATGAGTATATGTTCGTTATTGACCTGCGAGATTAGACTTACCTCGCAGTAAATATCCTCAATAGGCGATGCGCTGACAACGGCGAATGCAACCAAACCAAAAAGGACAGTGAAGACGCAGAATCGCATCGTGATCGAGTTAGGATGAGAAGACTGGAGGTACGCTCGAGTGCTTGGTGGACTGAGGCAGTTGATAGCAAGTATTTATATATTCAAGTGGTCAATGCACAATATAGCTTGACTTCCCGTAAGGATTGAGAAACATGTTTCTGTCAACTTTTGAATATAGTTACCAGCAGAATGACTGTCGGGTCCCAAATAGCAAAATACCACATGGATGTGTTGTAACCTGTAAGAACTAGGCAGCGTGCAAGCCGTTTCAATCCAAAAACACAACGGATGTACTGAGTGCCTAGACAACACATCAACTTGATACGGATTAGCATTTTTAGTCGTGGTACATCAGCGATAAGTGACTTACCCGCTCCAATCCACGGACTGATAACCAGTCCTCGCGAGAGGCAGCGGGGACGCATACGGAACATGTCCATTCCCGCAGGGGTCATTGCACCGCATTCCTACCCCGCTGAACCTGCTGAACCCAAGTTCCTGTCTAAATACATGGTCATTGCCCATCACCTTACCGAGGTGGCGTGCATGGAGAGTCAGGTCTGCGGCGCCACTTTTATCGTCCGCGATGAAGTTCCCAGCATCTTCGATGATCACGACATCGGACCTAGATCCCATGCTCACGCCTTCGCCGTCACTTGGGCCTCCCTGTGCGTTCCCATTTTGTTTCGCTGTATCGGTATCCTACCCTGCGCTCTTAGCAGGGCTGGATTTGGCCGGCGCGCTTCCCACATCGAGCGACGTTCTCTCCACCGGGGCCGAAGGCACTCAGAGCAGTTTTTGCGCTTCGTGCAGTCTTGAAAAGCGAGACATGGGCGGCGGGTTTCATAGCGGCACTCGGCTCACCCGCGGCACTGGTAGAAATCAGCGTCTTTCCCTGCCGTGCTCACATTCCTGGCCGTGCTCACCCCTATGGTGGGCGGTATCGGCGACCCAAACGCTGTAAATTTGGGTGTCGGCGGTACTTGGTGGCTGGAAACTGCGGTCGGGATACCTATGATGCAAAGGGTGACGGGGGCGATTGGTTCACCCTGCCGGTCGTGGACACCGGCACTGGTATTGCCTCGCCTGCGAAGCCAGCGCCGACGGCCGACGACGAAATCGAAACTGAAACCAAAAGCGAAATAGCGAGAGCGGGTGATCCCATACCCCCACCGACGTCTTCCCAGCTCGCGCTTAAGCTCAAAACGGCGATCAGGGGCCTCTTCGTGGAAACTGTCCCCTGTCCCGGCGTCAACGGCAACAATGCGTCGGCGCGCACACCCGTAGCGACTTTGCCTAACCCATCTTCTAGAAGCGTTCGCTCCGCGGGTGGGAACGTTGCAAAAAGGTCTTGAACGATCGACCCCCGATCGATCCCGTAGCGACAAGATGAAGTAGTTTGGGAGGCGATACCTGAGACGGATGCGCAATTTGTAAGAGAGAGCGAAACGGAAGAGAATTGGTGGTCGAGTTTGATCGCGTGTACGTACCCCTTGGACTGGATCGCACGCACACAAAGGAGGTCCTGCAGGATTGATATTGCTTCTGAGGATAGCACAAGCCGGATGGGGTGGCCGTGTTAACACTGGGCCAGGACGAGGACGTCGAGAAATGGGAGGGGAGGGCGGGTGTATATAGAAACCATGGTCCGTAAGACGAGAGTAGGACTGCAAGAAGTTGAGCAAGGGGTTCTTGTTGTTGCTAATGTGATTTCGTTTGCATTAGTTGGATACCTTGAACAGGAGAGTTATTCAGAGCTGAACACGCACGCATCAAACACCGGTCAACTATCCGGCAGAGTAACCTCTCCCTGATATCGCTTACCTCGGGGAACGACTTTTGGTATGCATAAAGACATTTGAGCGACTGCGCAGAGGTCGATGCCATCGGGCTCGGCGAGCATGAGTTTGGCAGTGCGGACGTTTTGACGACGAGCGCTGCCGTATGCGCAGGGGTATTACTAACCACTAGCAAAGGAAGCAAGCGAAGGTGACAGAGCGAACGCTTGGAGAATTTTGAAGACGTAGTCTCTATCCAGACGGACATCCGAGAGTATGGAGGCCACTTTCTAGAGGTGAATGAGTAACAAGAGTAACTGATTAGAAGACTTGTCGTTGCGTTGGGACGAAACGGACGCCTGTATTTCAAGTTCATGCGTACATGCTGGGTCACCTCGGACGAGGGACGAAATTTCGCCACAGCCAAAATTCCAACAAATACGTCAGGCACGGTCATCGGATTTTGTACACCGTCTAGGTCTTAGATTATCCTAAACACCTTGTGACAGGGGGTCATACTTTTGCACTCTAGTATTTATCTGTCACTCCGAGCAATAGATAACGTCTCTTCTATAGTGTAGATGGTATCTATGGATGAGCATGCAAAGATACATGATGTGTAGCGAACGGGAAATGAAGCACAATAAAACCAATTCTCGGAGAGAACGGTAAGACAAGCCGTACGAGATAGCAACGTAGGTATACTGCGGACATTCGCTGACAGGGATCTTGATCCAAAAAAAAACCATTTTCCTCACATCTCGTGAGTTCGGAGGAAGGAAATCTATCAGAATATTCCAGCGCGACGAAAGACACGACGGTGTGGACGATACCACACCACACTGCGTCACTTTCCGGCGCACGTCTTGTAAAAGATGAGCCCGCACAGCGCGACAGAGTAGCCTAGTAACCATCATTCAACCATTGGACGTGAGAATCAACGGTGAACGTCATACCAAAAATCTGCAACGGCGTGATGGGTGCACCAAACAGAAGTACTGAACCAGCAATAAGTAGGATATCCTAATGAACAATGCGCGTTCAAAACTTCCGCCGTTCAAATGTACAATGATGGAACCGACCTTCAATACGCCCGCAAGTGTCAATACCAAGCCACTGCCAGCACCCACCAGAAAAACGGCAGCAATGTTGAGCAAAAATGCTGCCAAGGCATTAGAGATGAGGACCCCCCAGCTTATCTCGCCGGCGGCGACCGCATAGAATGGTGCAAGACCCTCTGTAAAGGGAATGACGAGGAGATTGATGACGGCGCAGACCGGTGCATAATAGTGCAGAGAAACGAGAGGATCCATCTTGAGCCCATGGAGGAGGATCTCAATCATGACCAGACGAGACGCCTCAAACTAGACCCGTACCAGCGTTAATCACGGCGCATCAGAAGATTGGAGCAGCGATACGCACGGCAACGGCAGCGGCTTGCGTCAAAAACCCAGTCAAGTTAAAGTGAAGCTCGCCGTGGGAGGCGAGGGCAACACCTGATGAGATCATGAGTACAATCATAGCTAGACGGCGATTTGGTTCCTTTATCCGGCTAGCCCACGAGATGAGAAGGATCGCAACAGGCGTGAAAGCCTACGAGTTATCATGTCAGCGACATCCAACACATGTCGGTGGAATAGAGGTGAAACGTGTTTCACAGGTGCAGCTGAGCATACCTTGAGCATCTGGATGTACGCGATGCTGAGATACAGATACGCAGTGTTGCTGAGGATGAGGCTGCCGCTGAAGAGCAGCCCAATAGGGAGGATAGAGTGCATGAACATCGATTGAGACACGTGGACGTCTTTGACGCCATCCAGCAGATTAGTAGTACGCTGAAGCACTCTTGTGCCAATAGCCTACTCGTAAGCATGTCAGAAGACGACAACAAAGGAAGGAGATGGAGACTGACGGCAAAAGTAAGATGCCAAGTGACAAGAAAGACAGGATAACGGAACCCATAGGTATTATACACGCGATTGTTGTATAAAATGACAGCCGAACTAAGGACTATCCATACAGGGATGATAGCAGCGGCAGGGATTTTGGCACGTTGCGGTTTGGATGGGGCCGTAGCAGGCGTTGGGAGTGAGGCAGAAGACTGGTCACGGTCGAGTGGTCGTTGCTCAGTTCCAGAACTGAAGGGAACGGACTCTTCATCGTGCTCTTGAACTTGCAGCTGAGGGAGCTCGCGCTTCTCAGTGAGGACGGCGTCTTGCAGGTGGCGGCTCTTCTCGTCTTGTCCCATGTCGACAGTGAGTGGTGGTTTGGAAAGAAGATGTTGAAACGGTCGTAGTCAAGCTGGAGATGAGACTCACAGTGGACGCAGGAGGCAACGGGTAACGGGAGCTTGTCAGATAATTGGACGAAACGGCGCACTGACTCCGTTTGGACATGGCACGACCCTTCTACATCAAAATTCCATAAAAGGAAATCAGATCGATTAAATTGGCTTGTACAGGTCGACACCGCTTATGTCGCTACGTAGTAACAACAGGAACACCAATAAGTAGGGAGGTAATCCTGATGCTCAGAGAATGGTTCAACGAGGGGGAAAAAAGAATACTTGGCAGCAGAAAGTTGGATAATTGAAAAAGGAAGCCGGTGCAATAAACTGATATTTGAACTCCGCTTGAATAGCTAGGCCTGCGTGCCGACACGGCGTGTGCGGGCGCTCTGCTAGCTATACAAAAATGGTAATAGCCCTCCTGCCTCTGTAGGTAAGAAAAATACTAATTGGACAGTATATATGGCCGGGGTGTACAAGGGGTTTATCGGGAGTCCACGTGCTGGCAAGACCCCAGCTGCAGCAAGCCGCGACTTTCTGTATGTGCACCCTGTTTCGAGTGTGGCACTGATCAACACTCATGTTTACTATGAAGGAATGCATTTGACGTAGGTATTCATTCTTTTGATTTTCCTTCAGTGACTAGAGTCAACTCCCTTATAACGCATACCCCCTCAGGATAGACACCAGGGGTATGTGTTATGAAGGTGTATGTGCTATACGAGGTATGTGTTATAAGGGATTTGACTATACTTACCGTGCGTGCTACAGATTTCACACATAATACAATATTGATAGCCCAGGCGCCCAGGTCCGAAGCCTGGGGCTTGAGCCTGGCCTTTACGGTGCCTGAGACCCAGCCTGATACATTTCTAGTTTTCTTATTCTTAGTCAATCGCCGCGGATCAGGATCCTGGCTTGGTCACCAGACTAACTTACCACATTCTAGGTAAGTACCAAGGCATCTGATCTGAACCTCAAGTCGCGCTAACTCCTGAGGCCTGAGGTACGAGCGGCGGAACGGTGGGAATCGTACAATACTGCAGAGCGGCCTGGACTGATGCATTACCAATTCCTAGTCGTTCGTCATCAGGATGGCCTGGTCACCGGACCAACTCTAGACAAATGCTAGGGCGTATGAGCCTCGAGTTGGCTCCTTCAACTAGGTACGAGTGGGAATTGTACAATACTGTAGAGAGGCCCGGTCCGATGCATTACCAATTCCTAATCGTTCGCCATGAGGATGGCTTGGTCACTAGATTAACTTACAACATTCAACTAGCCAAGTACCACGGCGTATGAACCTCGAGTAGTAGCTCTATAGGTACAAGTGACGAAATGGTGGGGATATATGTACTGCAGAGGGGCCTGGCCTGATGGGCCTGATTAGTTCCTAGTCATTCGCCATAAGGATGCTTTGTTCCTGCCCGCACCTGTAGAGCCAGCGTGGCTCGAGGACCATACGCCTTGGTAGCTCCACAGATACGAGCGACAAAATGGTGGGAATATATCGCGGAGAGGCCTGTCCTGATGCATCGCCAGTTCATGGTCATTTGCCATGACGATGGCTTGGTCAGTGGTCACCAAGCTAACTTACCATGCTCTAGGTAAGTACTAAGGCGTATGAACCTCAAGTCGCACCGCGGCTAGTTCCACAGCGGCGAATTCATGGGAATGTACAACACTACAGACAAAGTACGGAGGGCTGATTGGCATTGCCAGTTTCGTCATAACGGTGGCTTGGTCACCAGACTGACTTATCACATTCTAGGCACGTATCAAGGTGTATGGACCTGGAGTCGCGCTAGCTCCACAGGTACGAACTGCGGAAGGGTGGGGAATGTAGAATATTGCACTGCGGATGCAAGTATTTTCGCCAGCCCAGGCACATATGTATGGTGAGCTTTAAATATCGTTGGCTGCAAGCATAACTCAGGATTTCAGCCCATCAACCCACTTTCTCGTTTTCTGCCTCACTTCCCCCAATATCCACCACACTCTAACTATGTCCGACCTCAAATCCGCATTGGAACTCGCCTCGAAGCATCCCGATCAATTCCTTTCTAAGCATGTCTTCAATGGCCTCTACGTTGACGAGTTCAAATTCGGCCCAGGAACGAATGGAAACCTTGGTTTGAACATGATCTCGCAAAACGTCGTGGTGCCCGCGCAAACCCATAAAGGCGGGTTGAAGCCCGTGAAAGAAGGGAATGAGCTGGCCATTCACCTCAACTGTGTTGTCAAAGGTTCCGCCTTGCAGAACCACACCATCACTCTTAACGTGCAGCTGTTCCACATCACCGCGCGTTCTCTCGCGACCCAGAAGAAGATCGATGCTCATGGACCATCGGTCATCACAGCTGATAACAGCATCCACATGAATGTCAACACAGGGTGGGGGCGAGAGGCAAACCTGAAGGCTTTGGCGGAAGAGGTTGAGATCGAGGATGATCAGACACTTCACACAGAGGTGAAATCGAAACAGGGCTACAATGGTGCATATATGCGGTTGTTGGTGAAGGAGTTTAGGGTGAAGGTGGAGTCGCGCATTCACCAGGATCTTGGAGGGAATGTAGTGGTCAAATGGGAGGGAGACAAGACCTTCCCTACGCAGTGATCATGGACGATCATATCGCTTTTTCACCCGAATTCAAGGAATGTCTTTTTCGTTTCCGCTTATCCACCTTTGTTGTACCATCTATCCTCGATTGTGCGGAATTGTATTCGATACTTGATATGCTTCTCACTCAGATTACTGTAAGTAGGGTACTGTTTTTCTGATCACGATGCTTGTGTACTCCCCTATAAAGCAAGTTGTTACCTTAGACTCCCGCCGTGCTAAGACCCCGGACACATCTAGTTGACTAACGTTAGCGTTAGGCTGGTATTCAGCGCACACACCAGGCGGCAGTCCCGTCGCAGTCTTATCCATTGCTATCAACAAACCGCCACCCGTCATCTCCACAACGCACGCACGCGTACGTTCAAAATGGCCAGCCTCCAGGGCTATGTCGATCGTGAGCTCCAGATGGCCCCGATCTTGCTCTCCATGTCTTGACTCTCTCCTTTCGCAAGGTCGTGTACTGCTCGTGCTCCAAGATGGCAGGGCGATCGTGGTGAGTCACCTTCGTTTGTTTTCATGACTCTTGCGAAATCCGCTCAACTCGGTGCCACGGGCTCGCAAACAGGGAGTACTCGCAGGCTTCGACCAAAAATCCAACGTCGTCCTCTCTGAGTCCAAGGAGCGCGTGTACAGTATGGAAGAAGGCGTCGAGGAAATCCCTCTCGGACTCTATCTCGTCAAGGGTGACATGATGTGCGTTCAAGTCCCCCTATCCTCACCTTGATTCTTTGCCTCTCTTTTCTATGCGCATGGTATTTCCCTTGCGCATGGTATCCCACCTAGTTCTATCACATCATTCTTGCGCCTTCCTCAGTGGTGTCCCCCTCATTTCCTAGTCTTCTCTTCCACCTGTCAAGGGCAAGACACTTAATCTGACGCTCACCTGCAGCGCCCTCATCGGGGAACTAGACGATGCGGTAGATCAAGCCGTCGATCTCTCTAGCATCCGTGCGGAACCTATTCCCCCGATCCGATATTAATCCCACTTGGAGTCGACGATCAATCGTTCCTTGAGGCCTCATTTATCACCAAACGCGTGCGACGTTGTGCGTACGATACATGCGTCACATACACAGACTCATCTACAATCGACATTGTTCTCATCACCCCCGGCCCATCTTCCCCAATCTCTTCATTCAAAATCGACTTGTCTGACAAGAAACATACCCACATAAAGGAGAGGGATGGTGGGGAGCTAGAGGCACACTGATTATACAGTACATGTCTTGGGCACATGCTGTTTGCCCTCTAGCGAAGAAAAAGAAAATCGTACTGCACTACGGACTAACTTTGTCGCAGCTTTGCGTAAGTATTAAATAAACGCGACGTTCGAGGCCATCGATCCGGATACTGCTGTTACACAGATGTTTTGTGCTGCGTCTTGGATGCCTCGTCGCGGGATCTGAAAAACCAGTTCCAATCACTATTGACTCGATACTATCATCATACAATCCCCAGCTAGCAAGTCTAAGATATGCATCACGTTGGCGCATTTTTAGTAGTACTGTGACGTTCTTATGCAGGAAACACCACCCGAAAGGTAACTCGGGGCTCATGTTTGGTGCTAGGCAACGAGTTGGTTCAATGCCAGCACCTTGCGGACATCCTGAGGTTGTCCCAACGGCGCGAACGAAGTAAATTTACATTCCGGGGAGAAGTCTTACAAACCTTTTCACGTCGTCTTGAGCAGCAGTGACGGCTCGAACTTATCTTTTTCGAGGCTTGGACTGAACCACAACAGAATGCAGGCAAGTGGATGAACCAATATAATATGTCTTATTTACCGATGGGGTCCGCCTCACGCTCTAACACTTTTTGCGGAAACACCCAGAATCACTTGGACTAGCACATGGTCGCCGACTTTAGAACAATGCCAGACAGGAATGGATTGATCTTCGTTGACCTTGAAAATCACGTCTGTGGCGATCGGTCACTGGGGGTGTGGGTCAATGCCTGCATCGTCCTTTCGTTGCAGCAGCAACCTCATCAACTTCGCCGCGGCCAAAAGGATTTAATTTGCCCAATCACCCCGCTGTGTAGCGTGCACCATGTGTCTTTCGTCTTGGTACCACTTTCCTGTTCCAACGGGCGGGCGGACGAAGTAGACTCATGTACAGAACAGTAGAGGGTAGGCATGATTTTTTTTTTCAAAGAAAAGCGCACAAGATGCGCAGGCAGAGTCTCCGTCATCACTTTCTAGCGCCAAACCGGATTTTCTTCGAGATCGTGTCCCCATGTCATATGTGCGCTCTCTAGTGGTTGCCGCACGCTACGGCGAATGCGCCATCACCCCTGACCGTCGTGAATGACTGTAACGAACTGGTCCTCCTATTCACTCAGACAAGCTATGGCACCGCCGATGACGAAGTCAACGTTCGGCGCGGGTGCGTCAGTCGACATGGGCATGGCAGCACCAACTGGGATGGTTGCCACCCTGAACGTCGGTAAGTGATAAGTGATCCGCGGACTAACATCTCAAGCAATCACCATCACCTAAATCTCTCGAGGTACGGGCTGGTACGAGCGATACATCCTCTTACACGACCGGTGGTAGTCCGACCTTGGGGACGGTTCAGACCCCCTCATGGGTAATTTCCTGTGCTTCGCTCGACAAGACTTCAAGCTGGACAGACTGGCTCGCAATACCTGCAACTATTCACAGCGTGGGGGCGATTTCTAGGACGCGTCATCTACGCCGACATCTCCCCATTCGATGATCACAACGGTCGGGATGTGAGATTTCCTCTGCTAATGTGACTCGGCTGCGATGCAGTTGCGTGCCATTGCTTCTGGACGTGTTGAGTTTTGTTTCACTGCATGTGGATTCATTATGTTTGTGTTGACGCGGTATCCGTAGACTGTTCCGGGTCCGGAAGGAAGTTGTCATTCGTCTTGCTACTCGCCAATCGAAGCGTGCAGCGGTGGAGCGCTTCAGGCTGGTGGTGGAGGCTCCGTTGAAAACATCGGCCCTGGCACTTTTAGTTCCTAGGTTCTACTACGACATCTACTACAATCAATATGCAACCCCCGACAACGACGGTACTGATGGGCATTCTCTATTCATTGGTACTTAGTCGGCGTGGATGCATTGATAATGCTGTTGCCGGCGATTACGCTCCAGCTGAGGAAGTCGACTATATTTGCAGTAACCTTGATATCAGGCTGATGATTTGCGAAACCACGTCTGGCTATACCCAAGCAACTCACCCTCGTGATATTATTATGACCGATCAATGGTCGGTGTGCTCTACAGTGTGTGTAGTACAATAGCAAAATGATTTGACGTGGCGAGTGAAGATATCAAGCTGCGAAAAGATCCGCATATCACACTGCTGTCCACAAAAAATCAAAACCAGACCGTATGTGAATAAAAGGGGGACAAGAGAGACAAGAACTACAAGCCAATGGAGCATCAAGCATCCATCTCCGCCAAGAAGCTCGTCAACTCGGTGAAAAATGCAATCGAACCAGTTACCTTACTTTCATCCTCGTTACAGCTGCTTGACACCATCGAGCACTCTGATGAGCATTCTCACCAGACCTCCACGAGGCATCAACCCTTTCACCACGGCGTGTTCAACACCAGAGCGGTCTGCAGGCACGGGCATATGCACAACACAGCGGGCAAATACTTCACCCTGGACAAACGATGAACGTCAGCGTTCATCACAACAAAGAAAAAGAAAACCCACCACTTCGACGAAAATGACAAGAATGATAAGCCTGACGAGGTAAAACAATGTCGGTCATCGGACAGGCAAACACACGCAGACGAACCATATCACAATCCAAGTTATCCGTTCCATGGCACTGTTATTGAGATGATCGTGTATCACGTCGAGCTAGTACACGTAATCTCAGGAAAGAGCCTAGAAAGGTAAGGAACGAAAACACGCACGAAATCGCTGGCGACGAGCAGCTTCTCGTTCAACGCCCTGACACGCGCCTCGACTTCCATGTACTCTCTCACGCTCTCGTATAGTCCGCCAAGACTTGCTTCCGTCCAGAAGAGCTCGGGCACGTCGAGGACGTTGGACACAAGGTTCACATCACGGCGGAGCTTGAATAGTCGACCCGTCAAGCGGAGGGCGTCCTTGCGCTTCAGGGAGAGCGCGCCAGATTCGGCAAGTTGGCGCGGAATGGAGAGTGCGAGTGGGTCTGAAAGGACGCGGGAAGCAGTGGTCTCGTACATTCCAAGTAGGGTGGACTGTGCAAGGGCATGTGCAACGGAGAGCTTAAGAAGGTGGGATGGGGACTTGAATGCTAAGTGAAAGGTGAGGGCACTTGGACTGGGAAGAAATAGGAAGGACGTACTAAAGAAATCATTGTATATCCTTGGACGGGCGATGGATGGATCAATCTAGATGTGACATTATTACTCTACCGAAGGAAACGGTCAGTGCATGTAACTTGCGAACGTACAGCGAAATGGCATTCTTCGATCTCCCAGTCGCCCTCCTTTATCATGCGACGGAAAACGCCAGCGTTCGTAAGGTCGTCGATGATACTTCGTTCTTGGGTTTCATTGAAGCCATAAAACACCGCGACACCGTAAGCGAAAAAGACGACCTCGGCAAACGGCTCCTCTGACTCTGGTTCTAGGCCTTGTTGCGGCGAAGCTTGGTGAAAAATGGGTGTTTGAAGTTCGTCTCCCTCCCGGGGATTGTCATGTTCTGCCCCCGTCTCCCCCGCAGCGTCGGTGACGAATCCACCATCTGCTTCTGTCTCGCCCGCGTTGACCATGAGTGTGCGAGAGGAGTCTCCTCTCGCCTCAACGTGACTGCCTTCAGTGACATAACCGCCTTCCCTACCCTCTGTGACATATCCATCGTCTTCACGCCTCAATATTTCTTCGCGTGGGCGAGGGTTGGCGAAGTAAGATCCTTGGTAGCCATTCTCCTCCGCCTCCGAGAGGCGACTGAGGTGCGCCTTCGTGAACGCGGTAGAAGACCGAACAGTTGTAGATGGGGAATAACCTGGTAAGAGGGGCAAATGGTACATCTTATCACGGGCATCATAGTCATATGAATCTCACGCGATGCTGCGAACCAGAGAGGGTGACACTAACCACATACACCGCCTCGTCAAACACCCGCGGCTGCACGTTGTGTTCCCGCTTGAGAAACCCGGCGAGGAGCTTCATCTTCATCCCCTCTGCGAGACAATAGGCCGTGATGCGGTTGTAACCGGCCTTCTCCCTCTGATCCTTGTTCATGCGCTCGGCAGCGCTCTTGTACTCGCGGACGAGGCCTGCATCGGTCTCGTAACCGAGGACATCTTCCTCTTCTGCGCCGGGGTAACCATGACCTGGAGTGATGAGGAGGGGCTTTGTCTGAGGTGCGGAGGGGAGAAGAACGAGTTTCTCTGTTGTCTTTGAGGTACGGAGGGGTTTGCTGGCGACGACTGTTGCGGGTTTTAGCTTGGGTGTCGCTGGCGAGCGGGTGTGCGAGGCGAGGCGAGGTTGTTGGGGGCGTCGGTAAGTTGGGCGGGCAGACGGGAGCGTCGGTTGGGGCGGCGTGCGGAGAGACGGCGCTGGTCGCGACATCTTGGAAATGGGTCGAGACTCGTGGGAAAATATCTGCAGTCTCTGCTCGAGTCTGGACAAAACGCAGGCCCGTATCTCAAGTTCATGCTGGCCTCGGACAAAACACGACATTTCGCTACAACCGAAACTCCAGCGCACGGCCATCAGATTTTGTACACCGTTTAGGTCTATCCCAAACACCTATAGATCTCTTGTGAGGCCTCGTGGGTGTGTGGAATCAAATTAGGGGCTGCTCATCCAGATTACAGAACGATAAAACTTGAGATGGATGAGAGCTATGCTACGTGGGGATGCGAGTTTCAGCTCAGTCCCCTCGCGTGAGATTGGTGGTTTGCCACGATTCACTACGTGTAACCTTGCCGTGACGTAGCTGTGAAAACTCCAGCCGACTTACACCCAGATTCAAAACCTTGGACCGCTTTGACCCTGCACTCTCGATATGTAAGTGTCCGTTCCAGCCGGTCGACTGATATGATGATCACCCCACTTCTGTTCTGGGGTGCAAACACCCGATGACATGCTTTCTCCGTTAGTCTAACCACTTTGCGGAAAGGTATAAATACTTGCTGTAACATAACTGCCTCAGTCCACCAACCACCCGAACTCACCTGCAGTCTTCTAATCCTCGCTCACGATGCGTTTCTCTTTCTTCGCTGTCGTCTCTGGTTTGGTTGCGTTAGCTGTTGCCAACCCTTTGCCAGTCAACTTCCCCAACTGTGAGCCCTATGTAAGTCTAATCTCGCAGGTCGACATGCAATATGATATACTCATCAATGCGACAGCATACCGAGTGCCTCGACAAGCGTAGTGTCCCTGCTGAGGACATTGCTTATTTCACCTACCGAGGATGAATACTGCTACGCTGTAAGCTTGCTTCATATCATCGAGATATGTGATACCTTAATCAGTGACGTTAGGGTGGAGTAAAGACCAGTGGGTCCATCTGCCGCCGTAGCGAGATTCCAGCGGAGGGAGGGCGGAACGAGAACAGTCTGCCAGATAATACTATCAGTCTCTTTTTTCTTCAAATGTAAATCCGCGAACATGTCTTCAATATGTGGGGTGGAAATGAAAACGAACTTGTCCTGACTACTTGATTGCGATGAGACGCTGTTACATGGCGGAAAAGAACGTTCAGTAGCCATATGCTTAGTTCGTCATATAGCTACTACGAACAAAAAAAGCCTGGGCATACCGTCGGTCCAAGCATTATCATCTTCAGTTGAACGGAGTCAAGTCAAATCGGCACCGGGCGGTCATAGAGATAAACATTAACCAGGCTACAATATTAATGCACATGAGAAACAAGGAGTTCCTCGTTCTCCAATAGGGGCCCAGACAAAGACTCACCTTGATAGGTCCTGTAATTTGTTACCATGAGTCGTGTTCTTGGACAGTTCGTGTATGAGAACATTTCTGCTGTATCGACCCTTGACTTTCATCTTCCATGCTTGCCGCATCGCCCTAAAGTGATCCACATGGTACAGTCATCAACGGGTATTCCAGAGCAGATATTACGCCCTGCGACAGCGAAAGGGTTACCTTTAGCGAGCAGCTGTGCACGCCAGAGCTGTTCTAATTTGTATGAGTTGCTCTTTGGTGCAACTCTGAAATCTGAGTTGGGGCTACCAGGGGTATTCAGGATTTAGATACCAATGGCAGATCAATAACAGCGCATACGAACAAAAAGGAGTTGTCTTCGTCTGCGCAAGATCGTTTGGATATTTTCTGGGTCCTCACTTGAGTAAATTGCATCGAAGAGTATGAACCGAGGCGTGAGTTGTGGGGAATTGGTTTATAGTCAAACTTATGCTCGGATGTATGTCGGCACTTGGAGGTATTGTTACGCGTGGTCGGAAGTAGCCGAAACCCGACCATTGTTTGGGTCGCAAGCGTTGTCGTCGAACGCGAGCACATATCATGGACGTCGTACGTTTCTTGTCGTCGTCGCCGTTCCCCACGCTGACCCCATCCACATCTCACAGGATTCTGACCAGGCCGCCGCCGCCACCGCGTCGAACGTGGACGACTGGTTTGCACGCTTCTCCCCGGTCGCTGGCTCCAAACCCGGTGCCTTCCCGTTCACCTCTCGCAAGATACAGTCCATCGAGTCTCGTCGGGGACGCATGTCCGACCTGCTCATCTTTGATGTCCTCCTCATTCGTGGTGGCATACGCAGTCCAGACATGCTATTCCCTCCAGCCGACTGGGCGGCCCTTGGCAAACTTCTCGATGCAATTGATGAAACTGCCTATGACATCCTCAAGAAGGACTGCTTGGTATATATCCTTCTCAAGTGGGCTTGGGACACAGATGCCAAGGATGTCAACTCTGGTTGGGATGCCCGCTACTTACAAGATCGATGCATAGCTCCCCAGTTTGCGGCGTTGGCAGATGCGTATTGGTTGTTGGACACGGGCACTCACCTTACTGTACGTTCTGTATTTGGAGCATCTCCATGTTTCTGGTTTCTAATCTGCTACTCTTATTCATTTGCCTCTAGAAAGCGGTCTCCATCCTCTCGGATGCCCGTCTGAATAGAGACTATGTCTCCAAAATTTTGCAGGCACTCGCTCTGTCGTCTTCGTCCGCTTCCTTTGCTAGTGGTACTGCCCCTGGTACGGCAGCGCTCGTCGTTAAGTATGTTCGTACTGCCAAACCCCTGCTCACCGAGCCCGATGACATCGACTTCTACGCGCTCTCACTCGCCCAGCTGTCTTTCATGGACGCATGGGCATACCAAAAGTCGTTCCCCGAAGGAAGCGACACCAGGGAAAGGTTACTCCGCAAGATAGTTGGCTGGTGTTTGATGCGTGCGTGTTCAGCCCCGAATCATCTGCCTGTTCAATGCATCCAACTAATGCAAACGAAATCACAATAGCATCAGCGAAACAAGAACCTCTCGCTCAACTTCTTGCATTCCCACTCTCGTCTTATGAACAGTCCTCTCTACACACACTCGCGCTCTCCTCCCATTTCTCGACGTCCTCGTCCTTGTCCAGTGTTAATGCGGCTACCCCATCCGGCCCTGTGCTATCCTCACAAGCGATATCAATCCTGCAAGACCTCCTTTGTGTGCGTGCGATCCAGTCCGGGGAGTACGTACACGCGATCAAACTCGACCGTCAATTCTCTTCCGTTTCGCCTTCTCTTGCAAGTGGCGCATCCGCCTCAAATATCACCTCCCAAACTACTCCGTCTGGTCGCGACGGGGTCGATCGAAAATCTATCATTCAGGACCTTTTTGCAACGCTCCCGCCCGCGGAGCGAACGCTTCTAGAAGACGAGATAGGCAAAGTTGCCACAGGTGTACGCGCCAATGCATCGTTGCCGTTGACGCCAAGACAGGGGACTTCTGCTGCCAAGAGACCCCTGGTGGCCGATTTGAGCTTGAGCGCGAGCTGGGAGGACGTCGGTGCAGGGATGGGATCGCCCGTTCCGTCTACTTCGATTTCAGTTTCGCCGTCGGCCGTCGGCGCTGGCTTCGCAGGCAAGGCAACACCAGTGCCAGTGTCTACGATCAGCAGGGTAAACCAGTCGTCTGCGTCACCCTTCGTGTCACATGTACCCCGACCACAGCCAGTTTCCAGCCACCAAGCACCACCAACACCCAAATTTACAGCATTCGGGTCGCCGATACCGCCCACTATAGGGGTGAACACGACCAGGGGTGTGATCACAGAACGGGGCAAGACGCTGTTTTCTACCAGTGCAGTGGGTGGGCCGAGTACCACTATGAAACCCGCCGCCCGTCTCTCGCTTTTCGAGACTGCAGGAAGCGCAAAAACTACCCCGAATGCATTCTATAGGCCACCTTCGGCCCCAACGGGGAGAGCGTCTTTCGATGTGGGAGGCGCGCTGGCCAGTTCCAGCACTGCCAAGAGCACAGGCCAGGACATCGACACGGTGAAGCAAAATGGAAAGGCACAGGGAGGCGAAAGTGATGGCGAAGACGTGAGCATGGAGTCTAGGTCTGATGTCGAGACCGTTGAAGAGGACGATCGCGACGAGTCGGGCGGGGAGGAGCAGGACGAAGACGCTGGGAACTTCATCACGTACGATAAAAGCGGCGCCGCAGACTTTACCCTCCCTGCGCGCCACGTCGACGAGGGGATGGACGAGGACCATGGATTTGGACAAGAGCTTGGGTTCAGCGTGTTCAGCGGGAGTAGGAATGCGGTGCAGAATGGCAGCTCGGGTGTACATGGCAAGAAGGACACGAGCAGGAATGGACATGCTCCGTATGTGTCCCCGCCGCCTCGCGCTCGTGTCCCGCCCTCTCGCGAAGGAGACAAGAGTCTGAGCCTGAGCGTCAATTCCACTACGACGAGTAGATCTCGTGCACCGCCCGGCGCGTTCCACTATGAGGAGGAAGACGATGAGGACGGACACGATCAACATGAAGACGAAGATGACGACGACGACGATGATGACTCGGATGACGATCGGGCGTCACCGGTCACAGCCATTAATTCGCCCCGTCGAAGCACGCGCACGAGAATGCAAGTCCAGACTCCTTCGCGTCCTTCTGCTCGTTCCCAAACCCAGCGCAGTTCGAAGAATACCACGACGACCACCGGAGGCACCAGCCGACCATCGACACGCACAGGGGGGGCTTCTTCAAGCAGGCCGAGGTTGAGTCAGACTATACCCGGCGCACTGATGGACGAAGACAACGACGAGCACGGACACGATGATGAAGATACGGAAATGGACGAGCAGGAGGAAGAGGACGACGCGATCGCGCCGCTCCCCTCGCGCTCCTCACGACGTACGAGAAGCTCTGGGTACGTCGGCGCGTCTATGACGGCGTCTACCAGGTCGAAACCGAGCGCCAAAACGACGGCACCAACGAGGGCGACTGCAGCTGCGACTACCACAAAGGGCAAAGCAAAGGCACGGCCGTCCGAGATGAAGACGCCTCCGCGCAGGTCATCGAGGCTTTCGACGGCATCGTCAGTTTCGCCGGACCATAACGAGGCTGCGTCGCCTACAAAAAAGGGACGGAAGAGCACCGGTTCAAAGGCGCCCGTTACTGGAAGTGGGAGCGGGACGGTTGCGACGCGAAGCAATGTGAGGCGCAAGCGGTAGGATATGTGTGGGGGACGAGTGCAAGTAGATCTCTGTTCACTTAGTGTTTGAAGTCTTTTTTTTCGCCTTTATGCGCAAAATCAAACCGTATGCTGTATTTTTGGGTCGGATGTTTTGAACCTCGCTCTGCTTCCTAGGTACCTCAGATTGAGAGTCATTGCTATGTCAAGAACGATAACCTCGATAGCGCATCAAAGGCTAGTCTCGTTCACATACTCGGGCACGATTCTTTTGGTGGGCAGACTATGGAGTCGGGCAAAATTTTGCTAGGGTTCTGTCAGGAAATTGTGCCCTAGAGCTGTCTCGCACTCTATGCATTCAGTGCTCTAAGTAGATGACATCGTGAGCAGGAGTTCTAAGTCATCGGACGATGATGTCGTCGTACGATTAGTGGTAGCTTAGTGCCATGTGGTTCACTGGCACAAGGACTGAATCCTTATTGGGAAGAGGGTACATATCCATGGGACGCTGTGCAAGGCTAGTACGTGGGTGGGCCGTAGGCTTTTCCGGCCCGGACTTGCTGGACCCAGAACTGTCGGAGTCGTGTTGACCTAGTATTAAACTAGATAGTTGCCGTCGAAAACAGTTCACCATCAGTATGTACTTGCATCACCCTCGATCAGTTGGCAGGCATACTCGTAGGAATCCACCGCTAGCTCTGACCACAGTTGCCTGTGCTGGAGCCTAGAATGACAAGATCTCACATCGACTCGGAATGGAGTGCTCCAGTGTCTTGCGCCACGTGTTTGTACAGTTGAACGGACAGACGTCGTGCATATCAGAGACGGTATGCTCGTCTATTTAATTTCCTTCGTTGTGATCAAAATACAAATAGTGCCATGACGGGGGACGGTACGGCGTGACGCATCCATCGTCTGAGTCCCATCTAACTTAGAGGTTTGGATTGTCCATGTCCTGCGGACTCGAGGCAGGCTACACGTTGTTGTCGCCGTCGACAATTCAACGCAACCATTCTCGGTCATGTATGTCACATCAGATTTAGTGGACCTGATTACTAGACTCCTCGATGAATTGGGTGGATTCCCGAGCGGGAAGCTTTGTTACCATCATGGCCCACAGATCTTTTATTCCACCCTAATGTCACACTGATTGGGATATCGCTTATCTTTGTGATGCGAACAATCTTACAGTGTAGCAGCATTCTTCCTTAGTAAGTTAAGCAACGTCCACGGAAGGGGCACCACGCTTATCGATGCAGTTCCCAGAGCAAATGAGGTTGTACTGCGACATTGATGAGTAATAATATTACTTGTTGACCTGCGAGATTAGACTTACGTGGACAGGGTTGCAGCACATAGGCGAAGCGTTGACAATGGCGAACACAACCAAACCAGAGAGGACAGCGAAGACAGGGAAACGCATCGTGGTCGAGTTAGACTTAAAAGACTGGAGATAAGCTCGAGTGCTTGGTGGACTGAGGCAATTGATAGCAAGTAACATTCCCACAAGTGGTCACGGTGCCCATTATGGCTTAACTACTAGTGACAGTCGGGTCTCGAATAGCGAGGTACCCCATGCACGTGTATGTCAAGCTGCTGCCGTCGACCAGCGTCTTTAAATCAAAAGCTTACAGAGGGTCTCCTATAAGTGTGTGTGTACACCGCAATTTCGCTCGAGAGCACTATCTTAGGAACATTTTTTTCCTGAAATTTCAGCCTGTTCGTCGCTCACGGCAGACTTAGGAGCTAGTCACCTACCCTACCTCTAGTTCTGTGTGGTCTCGCCACTACGCAGCCATGGCATCAGATCAGCGCGGCCAACCATATCCTTTGTACACAAGTCACATCCATACCAGACTCGGCATTCGCAGAACCAGAACTGATGATGGAGCAGGAGGTCTATAAATTCTGAAAGCACCCGAATGGTCATCATATCTGTATGAGTGCCAGTAGGCTCAGCGTCGAATAACTATAGGAGATTCGGCACGGTGGGATTAGCGTCACAGTGGGCGCGTAGAGACAGCCACTAATCAGGTAGTGCCAGTGTGCCATTTTCGATGATTTAAACAACTTGTACCCCGACGTTACACCTGGTGGTTCCTATAGACGCCCCATCGCGACGCTAATTCCACCGCGGCGTGACCGCGCTGAGTACCCGATTTGGTAGGTGACTGGATAAAGCCTCCTGCTAGTCGCCCTGCTACAACACGGTCCCTGGTTTTACCTATGGGACCTGGATGGTGGCCGGACAAATTTGGGCCCTCCGGGCCAGTTCCTAGATTTTTGTCTGGGATAGTTGGAGTCAGGGGGAATGCAACCCATATCCGGACAACCCGCGGGATCTCAAGGGGGACACTGTGGGTATGTGTTTTCACACCAAAATAAAATTCCTAGGACTCGCCTCTACGATCTCAGCGTATCCAAGTCCAAGAGTGCAATCTATTGAACACGGTAAACGTTGGCGGTGGATGTACAAGCAGGTCCTTTTTTTGCATCTTCCGAAAATGATATATTCCACCTCTTTGAGCTCGATCTACAGTATCCTCTAACAAAACCATGGCACAGACAATAATATCGCCAACAGTATTTTTTCTCCCGAATGTCACTCCTTGCTGAAAAATGCAGCACGACATTTCCTGCCCGAGAATTCGTACGATTCATTGGCGAGTCCAATCCTGGACGTGAGATTCCTGACTGAGGGGGTTTCAAGTTGTATTGAATAGTCGACGACGACGACGTGCAGCCGGTCTCTGCGGGACATATGGACGCTCCAAACCTTTGGGTTGAATCGGACAATAGATGCCATACCGTCCCCAGTCATGGCGACTTTTCGGTCACGGTGGAGAAAATGAAACGGATGAAAACACCCTCGTAAATTGTCTCCGATATGCGCGACGTCTGTCTCCGTACAGACACTACAAAACACTAGAGCCCGGATAACCCCAATCCGACGTGTCTTGCCATTCCAGCACAGGCAATTATGGTTCAAGTGAGCGGTTGATTTTCATGCGTATGCCCACTCAAGTCGTCTGATCGTTGATTACAGTGGACTGTTTCGACGGCAGTTGTCAGGCCTTTGACGTTCTCGTTCTTGATATCGCAACGACTCTCATTTGGGATACTTGGGAAGCACAGCGAGGTTCAAACCATCCGACCCGGAAAAACAGCATACAAGTGTTACCTTCGGCCGATTTGTAGAAGTCAATCTAGTACAAGAAGAAATGTCCATTTCGGACGCTGACGACACCGTGGACATTGCAACCGGTCGCCATGATGTAGTGAAGATGAAAAAGGAGCGACCGTCGAACACAAAAAGGGGCCGCTACGTCAACTCGTGCCACACGCCCGCCGAGAACCAGCGAGACACGGACCCTTCCCGATGTGACACGGTGGATGATCACTCTCACAAACTCCAGCTTGCACAATAAACTAGATGGCTCGATTCCTAGTATATTAAGCTGGAGTTTGTGGGAGGCTACATTCGGGAAGGGACCGTCTCGCCGGCTCTCGGCGGGCGTGTAGCGCGAGTTGACATGCCCGCGATTGACCTTCGCCCCCTTTCGTCCTCACTGATCATATGTGGTGAGCGCGTGTAACGTTCATGACGTCGTAGTCATCTGAAATGGACATCCTCTTTTCGATTGTTCTCAAGGGGTGAACTTCTGGAAGCATAACGGTTTCTTACCATTTGCGTCCTCAAAATTCATTGTCGCTTCGTGGAGATTCAACTGCGAAACGAGCAGTGCACACACTACATTCCGCGATCATCCTCTTCAATGATCTCGACATCAGACCTAGACCATATGCTCACATCTTCGCCGTCACTTACGCCTCCCCGTGCCTTTCCATTCTGTTTCGCCGTGTCGAGAGACAGTCTTTATCCATACGGGCATCCGAAACCATAGAGGCCACTTTCTAGAGGCGAATGAATAGTGTTAGCTGATTAGAAAACCAGAAACATGGTGCGGTTCCAAGGGCAGAACGTGCTTAATTCCATTGAGCCGATCTTGCACAGAAGAGTACGACCCTTGTTCGTCCGCATTCGTAGTTCATTCGTCGTCCCGACATACGAATAACTGAGTCCTCCATGGATTGACGTGGGAGGAATCTCGTTGAGCATCATCACATTGACTCCGACCACTTCCAGACACGTCACGAACGAATACACATCATTCGAAATATGCTGACCTGCATTGGTATCTATCTCCAGAATGCCCCAACTGGGGCCCACGTGCAAAGTAGTCTGGGGGTTCAGAGTTGGATTGAGGAGCCACTCATACAGACTAGATCCGTTCTGGCGTGCACAGTCGCTCGCTGAAGGTAACCTTTTCGCTGTTGCGGGACAGAATATCCCCGGAAGGCTTGTCGATGGCAGCGCCATGTGGATTGCTTTGCGGCAAGCATGGAAGACGGAGGTCGAGGGTCGATACGGCAGAAATCTCATAAGTACGAGAACTGTCCGAGCACATTGCCTCACGAAATTATCTTCGTAGGGCCTGACGATCGTGGTCGAATGGCCAACGGGCCAACTTCTCTCCAGCCTCGAATAAGATGGAAAGGGAGGGCCGAGTACAGCAGCATTGAGTGCACACGGCCGCGATGATCTGGGCTTGTCTTACACGAGCAAGTACATACTGATGCGCTTGGCAGTGCGGGCATGCTTACCACGCAAAGCTCTCCATAGGCCCTTGATGTCTATTGTATTCAATAAAAATATAAGTTACGAACCAGAGTCTGGACAGATAGTTTTAAGTTGGTTCGAGCCCGAAGAGGGTGTTTTTTACCTACACGATCGTATGTGGATGAAGAAGCCCGAATCAGCACCGCCACCGGTCTTTTACTATACTCCTCGCCTTAGTCAGCGGCTACACCCAACCATCCGACCACCATGTTCAACGGAATCGGGTTACCGACTCCCCGCGGAAGGTACGTTGCAACACCCCTCACGTCACACTGTATTTGAACATGGACGTCTCATGATTTTTTTTCCATCTCTTACTAGCGGTACGAATGGTTACGTCCAACGCAACCTGTCTGTCCTCCGGACGCACGAAACCGCCGCTGAGCGCGCTGCGGCGTGGGACGTTGCGCCTCCCAAACATAGGGAGCCCGACGAAGCAATTTTGGAGCACGAACGAAAGCGAAAAGTTGAAGTCAAGTGTTTGGAGTTGCAGTTGCAGCTCGAGGACGATGGGTATGTTCAACTTTCTCTTTTTTTCTTTTTCCTTCCTTTCCCTTTCCTCTGTTTTGTGTCCCTCCTCTCTTGTCCTTGCTCGTTTCGCTGATTGTTACCTTTTTCTCTGTTTCCTCTGTTTTCTTGAACAGACTCGAGGAAACAGAGATCGAAGCCAAAGTGGGAGCCCTGCGTGAAGAACTTCTCGCAAACCTCGCCTCGGTCGCGACCTCTGCTAAAAATCTAAAGTCATCCGACACGCACGCCATTGCCGCCGCAAAAAAAGCCGAGCTGGACAAGATGGCCCGTGCACTCGGTACACGCCGGGACTATACCGAAGGCGAGGCCTTTGACCGTGAGAAGCAGGAGGAAAACAAGCGGATCCGGCTCATCGAGCGCGAGGAGCGGGACAAGAAACGGGAAGAGGAGCGGGCGAAGATGCAGGAACAACGTCAGCGATGGGAGGCGGAGAAGCGGGAACGGGATCGTTTGAGGAGGAGACAGGAGGATCGGATGAGACAGGAACGTGAAGCGGATGAACTGAAGAGAAGGGAGAGGATGCCGCCGCCGCCCGTGCCGCCCCATCGAGCGAGGCAAGGGCGTGACTCGTATAGGAGGGCAACCCCGCCGCGTCGTCGTGAGGCGTATGAG